>JADHZB010000276.1:0-11582 GCA_015657535.1 Nephromyces sp. MM_2019 | reverse complement strand
TACATAGGGATGAGGGGGAAGATGTGATATCTAAGAGTATATATATATAAATATACATAATGATGTATAATTTATATATATTGTTAAGGTAAATAATATATTTAAGGTGTGTATATGGATTATATGTATGTGTATATACTAAATATGTTTGCATGGAGTATATATATTTGTGTAAAACAAACAAGTCTTTCATATGGATATCTGTGTGAATTATTTCTGAGGTCATACTCCACATACCTATGTGTGTGTGTTCACAAATAACCTTTTAGTGTGTAACTGATGTATTGAAAACCTTTACCTTACTTATGAAATATGCTCAATTCTTCATGTTTATATATTTAAATAAACTTTTAATTAAGAATTATTTCATACACACACACACACATTTAGAATTAAAAAGTAGATAATTAGATAAACTCTTTAAATATGAACTATTTTACATACCCACACAAATTACAATTAAAATGTAGATATTTAAATAAACTCTTCAGCTATGAATTATTTTACACGCACACACATTAGATTCAAAATGGAGAACAGCCACCAAGGAAGAAACTAGTGCTGAAGACCAAGAAATTATAGATGAGTGGAAAAGGAGAGATGAGGGTTTTAACAAACAGATTGAAGGTATAAGACAGATAGCCAAGGAAACGAGTAAGTTAATATATATATAAGCGTGTGTATGTGTGTGTGTGCACCTCTACATAATTTTAGTAACATTGATATTGTATGGACATCAGTTTATGTGTGTGTGTGTGTGTACCTCTACATGTTTTTAGTAATATTACTACTACATGAGTATCTGTATAAGTGTGTGTATGTACACCTCAACATATGTTAGGTAACATTGATATTGTATGGGTATCTGTGTGTTTACCCTAATATATATCAAATCTTGATGCGTATGACACTCCCATCATCAATTGATGAACCAATCTTATATATTTTACACACTCATAACCACTTATTAGACATACACATTTCACCCCATTCAACACGCTATACAAACAAACCACTTATGAATTTATAACAGAAACAATTGCTATAGATATTGGTGATAAAACAACCAAACAAACACAGAAAATTGATGAAATGGAACAAGAAATAACTAAAGCTGATCAAGAAATGAAAGGTGTGCAAAAAATTATAAAAGAAATTATGAAAAAGGATTCTGCACCTAAATTTTGTGTGCGTTTTGGCCTCATTTTCTGTGCTATTATTTTGGCCTTCTTACTTGTTAGCCTTTCCATACAAAAGTTTATTATTAATTGAGTATATACACACACATACACACATACAGCCCAGAGTGTATATATACATACATACATACACACAAACAAGCCAATATATATATATATATATATACATACTTTTTGCACACACACAAACCACCCAGAGTGTATATATACAAACATACATACACACAAACAAGCCAGAGTATATAAATATATATACATATACACAATCGAGCCAGAGTATACATATATATAAATATATATATATAAACAACAAATTAGATAAGCACAGATAAAAGATCTACAAATTATTAGGCAGTTATTTATTGCAATATATATATACTACAATAAATAACTTGACATCCTCATATACAGGAAATAAATACTTTTATTTACACACATAAACACAAACACGAGCATGTATATTATGCATATAACCAATATCATTTGTATAATTAATCTTCAACATCACACACATATCTGTAACTCGTACAATCAAAGATATATCTACTTTTGATTATAAAACATTTATGTTTTAGTAAACCGCATATTTTATACACATCCAAACATCCTTATATCATTTCATTGCACAATCACCTATATATATTTATTCAAAACTACAACTTTTAAAACACACATTTGAGTAAAATTATTTATTTTTCAACTCACATACACATATCCACATCTTAATACATTTATTCCTATTTCAACTCAAACACACATATATTGACATCTTAATACATTTATTCATATTTTTACTCAAACACACATACCCATATCTTAATAAATTTATTCACTTTTCAACAAACACACACTACTATTCAATTTTATAACAAATTGTTGGCTATTATTTTCAGACAAATTTTTAGGTCTATTAATTATCCCTATATTATTAACTTCAACATAATATGATTATTCTTACCAACACACACATTTGTTGTATGTACATATATATTTTTGAATAACATTTGCATATTTTTATCAAAAATATGAAAATTACACACTATTTCTTATAGAGATTAATTATCATTGATCATTATATATTCTACACACATTATATATAATTATATATATATAATGTGTGTAAAATATATAAGTCAAAATTTTCTAAATTTTTGTGTATGTGTGTGTATAATTTTTTAATTATTTAGTTTTTGGTTGCAAAAGGACTTGCTTTATATTAGAAATTTTACGAATATGAATTCAGTTTTATTATAGTTGAGATAAAAATTGATTTTTGTGTATTTGAACATATCGTTTCTATGTTACATTTTTATTAATTAAAAAGTATGGATTTTGTAAATAAGCAATGAGGTTCTTAATGATAATTCTGTAGTTGCCTTGTAATATCATTTAATTCCTGAACAAAACATACATATTTATGTGTATGTGTATAGAACTATTAGAAAAAAAAGGATATTATCAGAACACATATATCAATTCATATATAGAGATATTTATACATAGCAAGTACACACTTTTAATTAATTCTAAAATATTATATATTTATAAAATTACTCAATAATTACTTATACACATAAATATATATATATATATATATATATATATATATGTTAATTTCTATTACACATACACATTAAGTAAGCAATATGAATAAGGTACCATAAAGTACCCAAATACATATATATTTACACACACACACACACCTTATATAGTGAGCGAGTATAATTATGTTCATTGAATGGAGATGTTTTTAAAATTTCAAGTTGTTTTGTAATGGCCCTTTGAATTAATTTCAAAATTTCAATTTCGGGCAATTTCATGAAATTGGTGTATGATGGACAACTCTTCTTATCCCTCAAATCGATTGTATTTCCTTTAGGATCTCTGAAGATACCTAGATACGCACACACACACACTTGTTTCTCAGGATTATATATATATATGTGTGTATGTGTGTATTTTTATATAAATGTATTATGGGTGTATAGATAAATATATGTGTAGATAATTAGGTGTGTAGATAAATAAGTGTGATTGTGTAAATAAGTAAATTTGTGAGAGTCTGTATATATTTATAATTACTATATAGATGTGTATAAGTATTTTAGATGTTATACACATTTATATCTAATTACCTGGAAATGCCGATATTTCATATACTTTGATAAGGCCATTTTCATCAATATCATCACACTCTTCCCATTCTTCAATACTTACACATTTCAAATTTTTTTCTAATAAATCTTGTGAGTAATCATATGAGGGTTGAGGCCAATCTGGTAGTGCGTACCACCACCTAAAACATTACACAATATTTATAAAAATGTGTGTGTAGGTATCGTAGTTTAGAATACTGTTATAAAGGGGCTTCATTGATAGTGTGTAAGAATATATAGATATAAGATAGCAATCGATAATATTTATCTTTGATTTTAAAAGAGAAGATGTATATATGTAAAATATATCCAATTATAAATACTCTGTGAGCATAACGATGTGTGTATAAATAAACTTATAATATCTAAAAAAAGCATAATATAGATCTGGGTTATTATGTATAAAGGAAATAACTGTGTGTGTATAAATAAATAAATTCATAATATCTAAAATAAATATAATATAAATACAAATTATTAAATATCGTGTGTATAAATAAATATATACTCATAAAACATAATATAAATCCAAGTTTATACATATCGTGTGTGTGTACCTGCATAGTAATTGTGCAACTAATTTTTGTTTACGTGATCGAGTAGTTGGGTTAAAACTACTCAATTTAAAATTGGCTTCATCATCTGTCTTAATTGAAACAGGTTTCTTAGAGGGGGTATTAGTGTGGTTAGGATGTGTTTTTAGTGAAGATTTAGGTGGAGCTTTTACACCATTTGTTTGTTTTCTTATATCCTGAGTTGGTTCTTTTTTTATTACAGTTTTCTTTTGTCGATCAAAATGTTTTATAAGGGGTGAATTTGAGTCAAGACTGCTTTGTGGTGATGGTGGAATGGGTGAAGAAGATGAGGATTTAGAGTTAGATGGACTACTTGATGGAGTGGATGAAGAAGATGAGGATTTAGAGCTAGATGAGCTACTTGATGAACTATTCGAAGAGCTAGTACTACTACTTTCTGATGATGATGAACCTACACACACAAAAAAAATTATTTAATGAGGTGTATATACACCTAAATTGCTGAGATTAAGTTTACATACAAGTGAATTTTTTTGTGGAGTGGGTTGTGTGGGACGGGGGGGGTAAGGTATGTAAAATGTGATGTGGTGTGTGAGGTATGTAAAGTGTGGTGTGATATGGTAAGTGTGTGTTGTAGGGTGTGTGAGGTGTGTGGTGTGTAAAGTGTGGTGAGTATTTAAGGTGTGTGTGTAGGTTAACATGTATGTGAGAGGTGAGTGTGTGATTGAGTTTGGGGTATGCATATTCTATGGAACATAAAATTAAAATGGAAATAAAGATAGGTTTTATGAATATAGAAAATCAAACCAAATGATGGATAATAAAATGAGTTATATAATTACTTGAACTTGAGATTGTACGCCTCTTTTTCACAATTGATTGTAGCTTGCTCCCCACACCGTTAATATTTTTCTCTTTGGGGATAATAGGTAGAGGTACCGCCTTGTGATGTGTTGCATTATTTTCGGTATGGTTGACTGGATGCTTTGACTCTGTATGATCTACCCTGGTTATTGGAAGTGTAGGTTGCTGTATAGGTTGTGTGGAAGAAGATTGAGTAGCATTTTTATTTTTAATTACATCATTCTCAGTGTTGGTCAAAGATAGGCTAGCTGGAGTGTTTGTTAATGAGCCCGGATGAGACTGAGCCAGTTTTGTTTTCTGATTCTGATGCAAAAGGTTCAGAGGAATATCATCGTCACTGTCGGAAATCACTGATGTATAAACAAAAAGTATCATTAAGTTGAATGATTAAGAAATAATAGAGGTATGTATAGTACATAAAACATTGACTCGGAAATAGTCATTCATCCAATTTCTCAAAGTATATATAACAAGTAAAATATAAGTGCCTTAAGAAGTATCACTACAATCCGTGTGTAATGATGAATAAATGTACTCATAAAAACAGTGATTCAATCGATATGGTACATAATATTAACCCTTGATATACAAACTATAACTTCCTTCATTCCCTAGAATTGCTTGCCCCCCTCCACCCTCTTCAAAAAAAAAATTTCAGAGTTTGTGCTCTGTGAGTTATCATTATGAGTGTGTTTATAGTCGTCGAGATGAATCATTAGTTTTCTTATTAAGTTGTCTACTCAAGATATTTCATGGTTATGTGAACAATATTTGGGTTGTGAGTTGTATTTAAGCAGTATATTGATAATGTATATTGTATAAGGCGTACCCAACATCGAAAATTCTAGCTATGAAATATGTATCGATAACGTTGGCATCATAAGGGTTATATATCCTTACTATGAGGTTATACAAAGAGCATATTGATTATGTATCTAAGCAACTCCATTACTGTGGTGTTTAAATAAATAACATCTTTACTGTGAGTAGTATACAGGTGGCATTAAGTATCTAAATAAATTGTGTGCTATGAGATTTACACAATGTCATCCCTAATATGACTATACGATTAATATAACAAGTTAAAATCAAGTCAACAGTTTAGGTCTACGGTATTGAGAATTAAAAGGAGCGTTCATGAGAGATATATACTTACTTGGATGAGCTGGTAAAAATGATAATGAGGTATGAATTTATCTGGTGTAACCTAACATTCGTAGGAAGGATAAAGAGCGTTTAGGTAGATTGGGAGCGAGGGAAAATTGGTTTTCTCCAAATAGAATTTTAAAAGATAATTTGTGTACGAACAATCTAAGATTCATTGGAATGATAATAAAGTTACAGATCATATTTTGTTTGTGTATATGTGTGTGTGAGTATGAGTATTTTGTGTGCTAAGTTGTGTTTGTTGTTAGATAGAGCGAAAACCTAGTTGATGTATGTTTTATGATCATAATATTTATGTAAAGCATGTGTTTGTGAGGTTGATGAATGTCTGTAAGGTGATGTGATTTTGCTATTTGTTGTTGTTATTCATCACTAATCAGACTAAGCTTATTTTTTCTCCTCTAGTGATCATTTTCATTGGTTGCTTAAACATAAGTACAATGTATGTGTGCATCCTTAGTGTATGTGCTAGCTGTGAAAAGCTCTACTTGGTGAATATTCTATTATGTTTTGTTTTTAATGTGGTGATATTTTTGTTGCTGCAATGTGTGTTTTGTTATAACCTTGTTAGAATATGCAAGCGGTGATCGTTCGTTATGACATGCGTGTGTTATGATGATATTTGCGTAATGATGATTGTGTTGTGTTTGTAATACGTGTTAGGTAACACCTTTGTATTTTGTGTGGCGAATATATAAATAATAAATGGGGTTATGGCATGGTTAGATGTCTGTGTGGTGTATAAGTGTGCTTGTGTGCTTGTGTGCAATGTACTATGTAACGTGAATATGCAGTTATGTTTTCATAGCAGCTGTGAGGATATTTGCGATGCTTGTAAAATTAGATTACTCAAATATTTGAAAACAACAATTACAAAATGTATTAATGCTTACACTTTGGTTTTATAAGGCTTGATTTTAAGACTATCAAGCCTGTTTTAAACTTTTCATTAATGTTTTGACCCTAGAAATTTAAATGTTACCAACTCTCAGCCTGATTATATTTTTAAATTAAGAGTAAGATAAATTAAACTTTTTCTTTATAACTTCACTGAATTCAAAATCACTTAAATTATGTATCATAAAGTTTAGGCAAAGTAGCTACCACACCCACAATTTCTTATACTGAATTAAAAACAAATAAAACTCAATCTAATGTTAAAGTACAGTCCCAATTAACTTGATGGAAATATATAAAGTTTCAAATCACTAGTCTTTGAGTAAATGTCAATAATTTGCTAAGAATAAAGAAACGATATGATCTTAGTGTCGTCTGAACTTTCTTACATTTTTAAGGTCAACCTCAGTTCTTTAATCCTTTTGGCCCATATAAACTGCTAATCCATGCTATCCGAAAATGATCCCGAAATCCCTTCGGATGATAAATTCCTGATCATACATTTTAGATATAATTCTCTTTTAGCCTCATTTGAGTCAGTAATAATAAGATTTCCTTACGAGAATACCTTAATAAAGGCACTAAGGTTGATTTGAAGATGTTGTGAAATATTTATCCGATTAATTAGCACAGGCTTTGAATCGGAATTTCGCTAACTCCGACAAAGACCTAAATTTTCTGTTACAAATTTTGAGAACTTTTATCTAGATATTATGGTGTTTATAAAGAGAGCATTTATCTTTTTGATAGACTATCTCTCTTTACAAAATAGGATAGAATTATAAAACGGCAAAACTCTTTGGAAAACACTAAATAGTAGATATATAGCCTAAAGCGCAGTTGAAGTTGTGCCTTTTCACAATTTGTAAATTAGTGAGCTATTTATATTATAAATTTTAGAAACCTAAATCAATTTTCTTATTGAAAAGAGTTAAGTATAGCTACAAATAAAAACTATTATTCTTCACAAAAAGCATCTAAGATCATTCTCTCTAGAAAGTGGATTTAACATTTTTGATATACGTTATTCCCAAAACTAGTTGTTTCAAACCCTAACTATTCTAAATTGTTTATGCAAATATTTATTTTCATATCGAATTTTTTAATATAAAATTTTACCTTGATTCTGTAATAGTCCAATATGATTGCTTACAGTTAGCAACTTTTTTTAATTTGAATTCATTACACATTTTGGCTTATTACTTTATATCACAGCTTCAAGGTTTCTATAGTGTCTAATAACTTATAGTTTGAGGTGTAGCTCAATTTTAAGAACTTGAGTTAGGTTTTATCAATCAATTATAAATAAAATATCTTAGTTATCAGAGATTTGAGATATCTTAGTCAAATTGCTAATAAAAAAAATAATAAGTAAATTAATTAATCTCGCTTTCAAGATTTTAATACACAGTAATGTCAATTAGAGTTGTTAATTGGGACTAACTTTATAACCAAAAGTAAAGGTGTGGTGCTATGTTTAAGCCTTGATCAAAAATTCATAGAAAATGGTAAAGAAAAATTCTCATAAACTTGAAAGTACTAACTAGTCTTGAAGATGTTAATCATGTAAAAATTCAAAAACAAAAAAAATTTAGTTTCACCTGATTTAAAGTGAGGGTTTATTTTACGACTAGTTTCACAATTCCCATTTGGCCTTGAAATTTTAAAATTTTGGAAATTTATCATAGCTCACTTCAAATTTATTATAGATTTCGTCAATATAAATTATTTGAAGCACTTAACAGACACATTTGCTTAAGAATACATTGCGTAGATTTTTTGTATATGTTTTACACATTTTGCAAAGTTTCATCACATAGAAATTTGCTCAAGCCTAAAGAATCTCAAAAATTGTTTTTCATACGTCTTCAAAGATTTTCTAAACAATATTTTACCCATAAAAATTTGAGAATACAAAACTAGTAAATTTTAAGCTTATCAAATAATCACTAAGACGATTTTATGATCAAAACATTTTGATATAAAATTAGGCAACAGTGTGTGTTTTAGCTAATTTTTAATGTTAACAAATCGAAACTAGCCAGTCTTAACAACTTTCTTCACACTAATATGCCTCTATATATAAGGATAGCATAAAGCTTCGCTTATAACTATAAGATATAAATGTTACTTGTATACTAAGCTTCATTTCCACCCCCACTCAAGCAGTTACCACTATAACATCAAGATGTATGCACACCTACTCAGCATCACATAAGTCACACCATACATATTTACACACACATAGGCACCCCTGCTCGAATATGTTGATACAACTCACACACACAAGCTAAATTAATAGGTTGGTGTAAACCCACCTTCTACATGCCATGCGAGGATTCAAAATTTATAAATACACCCTACTTGTAATAAAACGTCTACTCCCATCACTCTCAACATCCCAATACCTTAACTCAATTTAACAAATTGATTCCCTTAAAAACCATGGAAATATGGGAAATTATATTATCCCACAAGTTTACTCAACCCAATTGCCACAGATGTAAACAAATTTTCCAAAAAAAACTTGAAGCTGAATATTTTTAATATTTGTTGCCATTTGGCTAACATAAACATCACCCCCCCTGAAATCCATACTTCTTACTTAATACTGAAATAGACTATAGAATGATTCCTATATTATAACTACAATTTAGCCATATACTCCTAGATGTGCACAATTATGAGACTGCTCTTATTACCTTATTTAGCCCAAATTGTATAGTGACCTTCCTTTGAGCACCCAAAATTTCAACGACCATTAAGACTTCTATTTCTTTGGTATCGGCGCTGCACATAAATCTCAACAACATTACTAATATTATTTGATACACACACACCCCTAAACACTATAACTCCCACTTTTCTGCAGATAGAAACAAGTCACCTAATTAGAAAATTTTACCAAAATAATTAGGAAGTAAATATATAAATAAACTGTGTCAATGTTTATCAAAACTAAAGGGAAAATTGTAACTCCAAGTAAGTTAAAAGGAAATTCCAAGAAAAAGTCATCAACTGAGTCAAATTCAGAAAACCTGACGCAGGAACAAGATGGTACGTGTATGTGATAACATTAACTTAAACATGACGATGTGTGTGTTCATAGGAAAATTACGATGTTTATATGTGTATATATATGAATTATTTAAGTGTATGTATGTGTAATATTGAGGTCTGTATATATTAAAAATTGAAATGTGTATATATACAAAATTGAGATATGTGCTTGCAGATCTGGGGTGCAATTATATAAATATTATTATATATTTATGTGTGTGTATGTGATATTCAACTTGGGTTTATATGCAAATTTTGGGGACATATATATACAAATTGAGACATGTATAAAAAACATTGAAATTGTTAACTACTTTAAAAATATAAATTAAAATCATATGATTTTGATATTTTCAACATTCACACATGCACCTAAAATTTATACATATAATTTGTGTGCGTATAATAGATATAAATATGTGAATATTTGCACTTAAACCATTAAACCAACGAGTGCGCTTTTATAAACCAATATTTCAACGTACCCTAATTAGAATTTTACATACAGATATAACACTAAGACATACTAAAAATAATAAAGCCACATATAAGCAGACACTTGCATGTATACCCAACCAAACACTCACACTTTTACTTTTAACAACCACGCACACACATACGCAACACAAATACGTGCACAAAGCACACACACGCTCTAAACACACACACTCACGCGCACACAAAACTCACTCACACACACACTCAAGATTTATACACGAGCATGCACTACATACACACATGCACAACATACACACACACATCACACTATTTAACCCAATTTTCTCAGCTATGGCAAATGGCTCAGACTTTCAGGAGGCGGCGTAAGTGCACATTTTTTTAAATTTTAATAAATTGAAAACAAAACTTTTCCTCTTATAGTTTAAATCAATTGGATATCTTGAAGGATGAAAACCAACACTTGAAACGCTTACTCCAACAATATGAAAATAATAAAGGATCCATTGGGTATGTATATTACACACACACCATTTAATTTTGCTTCTGATTTATAGATACATGAAACACATCCTTTTCGGAGCAGTTTTGGGGGGGATTTTACACGTTATTTGTGTATATTAAAGTCATGAATTGGATTTATTTTATTGTTCATATATTGAAAGTTTAACTGTGTGTATGCATGTGTATATTTAAGTCATGAATTGGATTTACTCTGTTGTTCATATATTGAAAGTTTAACTGTGTGTATGTATGTGTATATTTTTTGGGGATTGTGTGTGCGTGTGCATTTACTTATTGAAAATTTTAGAGTGTGTATGTATATTTATTTATTGAAATTCTGAAACTCTACGTATACACATATATACATATTATCACCCATTTATGAGGATCTTATACTAAAAGTATATAAGCTTCTCCTTACCCTTGATATTATAGTTAAAGATTGATCATTTTTTACACATATATTATATTGAATTTTTTGGAGGCAAATTAATCACTCACACACATTTCTATACACAGCTTCTCTGAATTGAAGAGTGATGTATTTTCTCTTGTCGAATCGGCCAAAGTAATATAACATATATATACATTTATATATATATATATATATTCACTTACAGACATTACATAAACTATACACACATATACATGGTATATATTTTTACAATCACATATACTACGCACACTCAATATTTATATGTGGAAAATATATATCACTACAACTACCCCCACACATTTAACAT
>JADHZB010000275.1:0-15000 GCA_015657535.1 Nephromyces sp. MM_2019 | reverse complement strand
TAGTGTGTAATGTTGTTCAAAAAAGAGTGTTTAGTATTGAGTATAAATACAATCAAACATGTGTGTGTAAAATAATTTAAGGTGTATCCACATGTGTATTTTCCAATGGTAATGTGTGTAGTTATACACAAATGTGTATGTATGTGTGTGTGTGTGTGTGTTCAAAGTAATTGATTATAACAGCCTGTATCAAATGTTGTGGTAATATGTTTGTGTGTAAATTATATTTGGTGTGTGTGTATGAGATAAATGAAAAGTGTGTAAATCCTATTGGAGTGCATAATTGCTGTATCAAAAGTTGAGTGTGTATTTATGTATAGTACTATAGAAAAAATGGTTATCTAATGTGTAAATCTATTTGTAAAATGATAATGAAAGTAAAGAATGTGTGTGTGTGTATATATATATGTTTTTGATACGTATATTATGTTCTGTGTGTAGTTTATATCTGTGTGTAATGTGTTTTTAAAAAAAAAATCAGAAAAAATTTAAGAAAATTTCCAAGCAAATTATTAATAAAAAATTTTAATTTCAAAAATTAGAAAATGTGTACGTTTTTATATTTATAATTCTCTCATATAGTGTTCATATTTGTCTAAATGTACACACACATACATATATATATGTTTATATATATGTTAGAAATGTGTGTGTAAGGAGTTTTAACTTTTTTTTTAAATGTGTGTAAAAAAAAAAATGAAAACGTCGTATATTCTCTATTCAATAGTCAGTGAATTTGTAGAAAAATAATTTAGGGGTGTGTAGGCTGAGGGTGTGTAAAAGCTCTTGCTGTTATTATTTTATGTTTGGTGTGTGTGTGTGTGTGTGTGTATTGGTGTGTGTGTGTATTGGTGTGTGTGTGTGTGTGTTTTGATGTGTGTGTGTGTGTGTATTGATATGTGTGTGTGTGTGTTTTGATGTGTGTGTGTGTGTGTATTGGTGTGTGTGTGTGTGTATTGATGTGTGTGTGTGTGTGTATTGATGTGTGTGTGTGTGTGTATTGATGTGTGTGTGTGTGTATTGATGTGTGTGTGTGTGTGTATTGATGTGTGTGTGTGTGTATTTGTGAGTGTTGGAAATTATTCGAATTTTCTCAAAAAAAATAACCACCTTCACATAGTAGAACTTAAAAGACGAATTGATAATTTTATCCAAACGTCTGCACACAATATGTATATGTATTGTGTGTATATATATATGTGTGTATATGTATGTGTGTATATGTATGTGTGTAGGTGTGTGTGTGTGTTTTAAGTGTGGTGTGTGTGTGGGTGTTTATTTTGTGTGTGTATTTGGGAATGTATATGTATATCTATTAGTGTATACGTGTGTATATGTGTGTATCTATTAGTGTATCCATATAAGTATAAAGGTTAACTAACCTCTTTTAACCAACTTATATGTGTGTATATTTGAATGTTTTCCGTTTAAAATAAAAATGTGACCTGAATAAAAGTTTAAACAGTTAAACACAAATATAGATACACATACACACAAAACACACACACACAAAACATACACACACAAAACATACACACACAAAACATACACACACAAAACATACACACACAACACATACACACACAACACATACACACACAACACATACACACACACACACACACAAAACACACACACACACACAAAACACACACACACACACAAAACACACACACACACACACAAAACACACACACACACACACAAAACACACACACACACGCACAAAACACACACACACACGCACAAAACACACACACACACACACAAAACACACACACACACACAAAACACACACACACACACAAAACACACACACACACACAAAACACACACAAACACACACACACACACAAAACACACACACACACACACAAAACACACACACACACACACAAAACACGCACACACACACAAAACACGCACACACACACAAAACATACACACACACACAAAACACACAAAACATACACACACACACAAAACATACACACACAAAACACACACCATACACATACACACACAAAACACACACCATACACATACACACACACAAAACCCCTTATATACGTCACATATACACTACGCACAAGTAACCATATCCCTCCTATATTATTTATGGATCCCCCCCTTCTACATACACACAATTAAAATTAATGGATATACACGCTACACACATTACACACAGACACACACATCACACATTATACACTATAAACATCGTCGCTCTATATGTTACACACACGCATACATACGCATACATACACACACATACACACAAAACAAATTCACACACACATACACACAAAACAAATTCACACACACATACACACAAAACAAATTCACTCACACAAACCTCATTGTAATAGTAATTATATAGGAGGATATCAGGCCATAAAGAAAAGGTAACTTTTGGTGCACAAAGTTATGTGTGTATAACTATAATATGTATGTGAAATTATAGTTATACCAAGAGTGTGTGGGGGGATAGAAGTAAGATGAATAAATATCCATATATAGATATATATATATATGTGTATGAAGTATGTGCGTGTGTGTGGTTAAAAGAAGTTTCCAATGTACAATTAATTTTATATATTGAAAATTGAATCGGAAAAGAGGAAAAAACTATGTAAATATTTTAGGTGGAAATTGTCGTCAATGTGTGTGTGTGTGTGTTATAAATATTTGGAGGATAACGAATTGTGTGTGTTTGTTTATATATATGTTTCTGTATGAACCTTCCACTTTTTAGAGTGTGAAAAAAAAAATTGTATCTAAACTAAGTGGACATTTAAATGTATATATATATATTAATATGCATATATAGGTTTATGTATATATGTAGACGTGTGATTGTGTGTGTGTGTGTGTGTGAGTGTATGTGTGTGTGTGTGTGTGTGTGAGTGTATGTGTGTGTGTGTGTGTGTATGTGTGTGTGTGTGTGTGTGTATATATATATATATATATATATATATACTATAAGTATAAATATGTGTTTATCTATCTATATTGTTTAAATAATTAATAAGTAGAATATATGTGTAAAAAATCGAAAAATATTGGGAAAAGAATTTGAATTTTATCAAAAAGATGGACGTTTTTTTTGTATATAACTTTTAATTTAAAAACAGTAAATTAATTTACCTCGTAATTAATCTAAAAATAAATAAATAAATTTATATAAAATTTTACACATTTTTAATGTGCCCCCCCCTTGTATTTTTAGAGTGTAATTGATCGCTCATATTGGTAGGTTGACTGAGTGTGTGGGTGTATCGGTGTACTGAATGTGTGTGTCTGTGTGTGTGTGCGAGTGTGTGTGTGTGTGTATGTATATCTAGTGTGTGGGTCGATGTGTGTGTGTGTGTGTGTCTGTGTGTGTGTATGTGTGTGTGTATATATATATATATGTATAAAAGTGGAAATGTAATTATATAGTGCTGCTTAGGTTATATATATATTATATATATTTATATATAGTGCTTTGAACGGTAGCCAATGAGAAGTTTATTTGGGTATATAAAGCCAGGTGTATGTAATAGTGTGTGTGTAGGATATTATTATAACAACTATAAGTGGTGTGTGTATCAGAAAGCTAGTGTGTGTGCGTGTAAGTGAGGTGTTTAATAAATTATATATTCTTAAATGTGTGTGTAGACAGAAACATTAAAAATTGTTTTGCATTTGGAAAATTAAAATATAGGTGGAGAGAAGAGAGTGTTTAAAAAAGAAAAATTTTTATCTATATATTGAATATGTGTGGGTGGGTGTGTGGGTGGGTGTATGTGTGGGTGTGTGGGTGTGTCTGTGTGTGTATAGAGGACTGGCTGGCTAGGAATGTATGAGGTTGGGTGTGTGAAAGTATGTGTTGGTAGGTGTATGGGTTTTATGTGAGTGTGGTTAACAAATTAAGTAATTAACTATATAAAAAATTGTGAGGTGCAAATTTACACTAATTTGTAAGTGTATGTGTAAGCGTGAAATTATGTGTGTGTATCTTAAAATTGATATGTGGGGCTTTAAACTGATGTGTGCGTGTGTAAACTGATAATGTTTGCGTACGAGCTAATAACATCTGTGTGTAAACTAATGATATGTTTAGATGAGTTAATGGTCTGTTTATATGTTAGCTATTAATGTGTGTATCTATAAGCTAATGTGCGTGTATCTGTTTTAAGAAAATGCGTATAGTTTTCTAAGTTAGCTTTTAAAGTAAAAAAAGCATTGATTGAAGAGCGTCAATAGTTTGTTAAAAATGTAAATTTACACATTTGTGTCTGTGTATAATATATATTTCTATAATAAGGTGTAGAATCGGGCTGATGGTGTGTGTGACTGATTATTTATTATTCAAGTATAAACTAGAAAAATAGTATATTTTTAAACGTGGGTGTAAAATTATTTTCAATACTTTTAGTGTGTAAAGTTAGGAAAAACTCGGGGAAAATTAAGTGGAAATTAGATTTTCAAAAGTAACAATAAGTGGGAACGTGTTCATAAGATTGTAAGTTGTTATTTTGTTGTGTGTGTGTGTGTGTTGTTAGTTGGGTGTATGTAGTTAAAAATAAATTTTAGGTGCCTAATATATACAAACACACTCTTGGCTCTTAATATCAAAAATGTTATTAGTAAAACGTAAGCAAGTGAAGTTACTTTAGAGAAATTTGTAGATGATTGGAAATGTGTGTAGAGTAATGTGTTCTAAATAGTGTGTAGAATGTGTTTTAAGCAATATGTTGATAATATGTGTAGATTAATGTGTGTAGTAAGACGTGTGAAATTGTGTTAATGTGTTTAAAGTCTTTAGAATAAGGTCTTTAGAGCAATGTGTGTAGAGAAATGTGTGTAGATTAATGTGTGTAGATTAATGTGTGTAGACTAATGTGTGTAGAGTAGAGTGTGTAGAGTAATGTGTGAAGTGCAATGGGTCTAAGTTGTGTTATGCGCATAACTTGTGTAGGGTAAGATGCATAGGATAATGTGTGTCGAGTATTGTGTTTGAGATAATTTGTTTCCAACAATGGGTGTGTAATTTTGTGTGTAAGGTTTACAACAGCGCCTTATATACTAAAGGTAGACGAGAAGGAAATGGGCCAAAATGTCTAGTATCAATTTATGTTGAATGTGTGTGGCCAATGTGTGTAGAGTAGTTGTGCTATTTATAGTTGTAAATTATAAGTTTAATTTTAGTGTGTATATTATTACAAAATGTAATTCATGAAATTCTGTTTATGTTTAGAAATTTAATATATAATAAATATGTAAAAACATTAAGTTCATTTCAATTTTTATGTGTATGTGTATATATGCTTAAATTTATTGTATGAACTGATATTTGGTATATGCACTCATACTGCGGTGTGTGCGCTTAAATTTTGTGTATGTGCTGAGATTTGGTATCTTTACTAAAAGTATTGATGTGTGTATATTAAAAGTTTTGATACATGTGTACTAAAGGTAGTGATGTATTTGTACTAAATTTAGTGATGTGTTTGTACTAAAAGTAGTGTGTGTGAACTCTAAGTAGTGTGTGTGTATACTAAAAGTAGCAAGTTTTGTGCATGCATTGAAACTTGGTGTGTGTAACTAAAGGTTGGATATGCGTTTGGAACTTTTAATTAAACAATTATAAGTGTGTATGTGTTATTTAAAAAGTTGTTTAACTTTTTTTCAGTTGAGTTCTGATTTAGAAGCTTGCACACATTTCTAGTAAATCAAGTATTGCTATTTATGCACTAGTAATATATTTTATATTATGTTTAAGTTGATTTTAAATGTGTATAATAATACACAGAAAAAAAAATTAATATTGAATACGCACATATTTTAACTTTATGTGTGAAGAAGGTTTATTGAGTTTTAGATTATTCCAATATTCGATCATTTAAAATATATGTATATATTAAATAGGAAATGTGTAAATATATTGAATTCAAAAGTGTCTGAATTGATTGAGTTAGAAAGTGTGTGTAAATATCGACTTGATCATTGTGTATAGCAAGCACATCCTGTGTGTATCATAGCGACCAAATTTTATTATAACTTTTATTTTTATGATAAAATAGTTGTGTATATATATCAATCTTATAATAAATTAATAATATATTAAGTTTACGCAAAATTTAAAGGTATATATATATTAACTATGATATATATTTAATACACATATAGTATATATACCAGTTTGTATAACCAAGATTATATTCTAGATTTCAAAATATATATTTTTACATGATAATACTTTTAGATACAAAACATATTACATACATTTTACTATCAATACATTTGCCACACATACAATTTTAAATATAGCACACACAAACATCACACACTGCACACACAACACAAAATGCACACATATGATACGCTTCACACATATCACACACTTCATTCATTATGTCAACTTATAATAAGCTTTTAATGCGGGAGTCTAGTAAAATAAAAATTATATAATTAAAATGCTATAAACAAATTTACACTGTGTATATATATCTAAAAGATTTTTATTAAAAATTATTTAGATATATATACAAAACAACAAAAATTTCAAAAGATATAAATATATATACATATAGATTATTTATGCATATACATTATGAATAGGAAACAAGATATACAGAATTATAGAATGTGTGTCTATGATAATTGTAATTCATTATATTGAGAGTTGTATAATTTGAAGTACTCCCCCCTCTTTGCTAATAATTGATTGTGTGTGCCTATCTCACATACACTGCTTCCCTCTAAATTAGCACTAGCCTTGAGAACAACGATCTTATCTAAAAACAAATGTGTGTAAAGATGTGTGCTATATAGAAATTATGTGTCATTATATATAATACTTCATAAAGAGATGGATTAAAATTATTATATACACACAATGAGATCACAAATGATATAAATCAAACCATAGAGCTAGCTAGGTATTACACATATCATCACCGCATGTTTATATTTTACACACATAATCACCCCATGCTTAGATTTTACACCCATTATCACCCCATGTTTAACTTTTACACACACAAATGGTATAAAACATTCGATCTTATACATAACATTTGGATATATATAGGTCAAGTAAATGCACTATAAATTGTATATAGTGTAATTTAGCAATGAAATTGCACACATCTTATCTATAGGTTATATACACACCTGCATCTTTTATAGTAGATAAACGGTGTGCAATAATGACAGTTGTAAATGGGTGATGGGCCATCAAATCATCCAAGGCTGATTGGACGATTTTCTCAGACTCGTTATCAAGGGCTGATGTTGCCTCGTCAAATAATAATATACTTGGACTATCTATAATTGATCTGTGTGTAAAAATTGGGTGTGTAGATATATGTGTAAGAATTGGATTTTTAGATGTGTATGAAAATTTGGGGTGTGTAGGTATAAATGTAGAAATTGAGTGTGTAGGGATGTGTAAAAATCTGGTTATGTTTGAAAGCCTAAGGATTTTTGTATATATATGCTAAAATAGTATTTTATAGGTGTCTAAAAGAGGCCTCATGTAGTGAATAAATAACCAAAATATAAGGTACTGTAGAGTATAGAGCAAAGGATTGTGTATATCTAGTTAGCATAGATCAGATATTGTATATAGAGTATAATATTATTTTTATACATAGGATTTACACATATCATCCATCTCTATAGTTAGAGCAAAAATATATATAACATCACCACTTGATGGATATGAACCAGTAATATTGTGTGTATATAGTATAAATATGTATATATATCAGTTGAAATAGAAAATGACCACATCCGGTATGTGTGTAGAAAGTGTGTATAAAAATTCGTAATGCACACACACACATCTGCTTATGTAAAAATATATAAATAACACATTGTGTAATACACACCTTGCAATAACAATACGTTGTTTTTGGCCACCACTCAATAATTCACCCATACGGCCAACTTTAGTTTCATATTTATCAGGTAAATTATTTATAAATGTGTGTGCATTAGCTATCTTTGCTGCATTTATCACCTCTTCTATTGTAGCATTAGGTTTAGCTATCCTTATATTCTCAATAATAGATGTATTAAATAGAATGGGCTCTTGACTCACTAAGCCTATTTGTGAGCGCATGTGTTTAACATTCAATTCATCTATCCTTTCTCCAGTATAATATAGACCACCTTCACCACCACTATTTTGGTGTGTAATCATTTTTCTCATATCTAATACAGCACCCCTATTATTGGTATCATAAAAACGTTCCTAGAGAATGATACATTAGGTGTGTGTATGTGGGTGGGAATAGATGTACACAAACATTATCTGACATGCATCATAAGTCAATCCGTGGGAAGAATATATATGTGAGGCTAGTTAGTGTGTGAAAATTTAGTTGAAAATTAGAGATAGGCAATGAGTTTTGAGTGTGCTGTGTATATCTTGTATAGAATTTTAATTTATAATATGTGTAGCGAATATATCAAATGTGTATATGTGCATATGGTATTCTTGAGATTGCTTAAAAAGTGATATAAACTATTGATTTTATATAACTATGAAATTTCCCATACAGTATATGTGTCTATGTGTATGAATCTGAATAATTATCTATTTCAAGCATGTAATATTTCAAAATTGCATGTATATATGTATGTATAAACTTTATATAAATATTCAAAACACAAAAGATAAAAAAGTGCTGGTGTGCATAAACCCGTTGTATATTCTAAACACACAATTTGTTCGAAATTGACACGATTATATTCAAACACAATATAATTATATTAAATGCTCACCATAAGTTGAATAATGGTTGATTTACCACATCCTGATTCACCTACAATAGCATAGGTTTTGCCAGCTTCTATATTAAGGCTTAATTTATTAAGAACTTGTATATCGGGGCGTTCTGCATAGGAGAATTCAAGGTTGTCCATTTGCACATCATCAAATGTGTGCTTCTTTCCCTCTGTGGAAGATGGGTTAATTTTTGAGGGCCTATTTATTATACCAAACACACGGCTACGTGCTAGTGCTGCCTTCTTCTGGTCACCAGTAAATAGGCCAGCTTGGCTAGCTCCCAACGTTACAAACATCAACACAAAAATAACTCTGAAAACTTGTAGGCTGTCTGCTTCATTTCTATTAACTAACCAGCCCCCATACCAAAATATAGCCGCATTTACAAAGAAATGTGAACCTAGAAAGCGTGTACATACAGTGAAATGATTGAGAAGGAAATTGTGTAGTGTGCAAAATGTAATTGGTTTGAGATGTGGGTGGAAGAGTATAAAGTTTTGTTGGTTTCCCGCATTTCAAAAAAAATGCGGACCTAGAGAAGTGTACATACACTGAATTAATTGAGGGGGAAATCGTGTATATGTTTGCTAAATGTTATTGATTTGTGATATGAATTTAGGTTTGTCTAGTGCTTTAACATAATAAACGATATTGAATTATGATGTGATGAGTATGTATGTGTGTTATACATAAATTTATTTGGTTAGAGATGTGTGCAGGTTTGGGTGATGTTGTAACATAAGCTATGTAAACTTGAATTATAGAATACTGATTATGTATGTGTAGTTAGGTTTATGAAATGTGTAAAGAATTTGATAAACAAAATTAGGTTTTAAGGGCTATTAGTTGTTTACCTTGGCTATAGCCCCAGGCTCCCCCTGCTATTAAGGCATTCCTAAGTTCATTTACACCTTCAAGAGATTCTTCATAACGCTTGTACATCTTCTGAAAGCACATATACACACATAAGACTTAGTACTGAAAATGTGTAAAAAGTGATGTGTGTGGAGATATATATATATATATAACTTGTGTGTGTAGTGAGATATGTATCGTGCTAAAGGATAATATGAATCGTGTTATACTTGATTTAGTTTCACTATGTGTATCTATAATGAGGGTAGGTATGATTGAGTGCATCTATGGTTATTTGGATATTCATATTTGCATACATATCCGCAATAATGTATGGGGGATTGATGGTGTTATATCTGTTTATTAATTAAATGTGTTTGTGATTAAGTGTGTGTGTCTTTAAATAATGCTTGAATGTGTCTATAAATTTTATATTTGTATATCTAAATTAACTAGTGTGCATATCTATAATTACGCGTTTATCTATTTATATCAAGATCTAACTAAATGTATAAATATCTATATCAAGATATGTGTTTATATCTATCGATCAACTTGTGTTGGTATATCTATCTATATCAAGATGTGTGTGTATATCTATCTATATCAACTTGTGTGTGTACATCGATCTATATCAAGATGCGTGTGTAAATAAATTATATGAGAGTCCGACCTTTTCAAGTCCAAATGAAGCAACAGTACGGATTTGTGATATAATTTCAGACAATACTGCACTAGAAACTTGATTTTTAGCCTCACTAGACTTGTCACTTATATTTTTACCAGTGCTATCACCAATTAAGAATTTGTGTTCAACGTAATGCCCTGGTAGCATAAAGAGTGTAAATAAAAGGGACATAGCAGCAATTTTTGCATTCGTAAAGAAAGCTATAGACAGGCCAAATATTACAGTGATAGTAGACTTAAAGAAGACGCCAAATGTGAGCCCAGCACTCCCTTGTATTACCTGTGTGTCACTAGAAAGAATGCTTGTGAGTTGACCAGGTGAGTTTTCTGATTTATCGTAGAATTCCATTTCTTGGTTAAGGAGGGAAACAAATGTTTTGTGTCTCAATGTTCTTACCAAATTTTCACCAGCCATATTAAATGCCCAGAATTGTAGGAAAGAGGTTAAGAATGAATAGACTGCTAGTGAACCAATCATGATGGGTAAAACGGTGACACTAGTCTCAATTCTTTCTATGTTAAAGGATGTTGCATCATATAAGAATTGGGTAACAATGATAGCAAAACCTGGGTAAACAAATCCACCAAGAAATGAAGCAACGAAACCAATTGCAAGATACACACTATCCTTAGTCATAAAACGAAATAATTTGTAAGCGGGGAATTTGGGGTAGGTAAATTCGTCTAGGGATTTCTTCTTATTTAGCTTTGTTTTCAAATTGTGGAATATCGTCTTCTTTTCTCCATCAATTTTATCCTCTAATTCATCCGAATAATGCGGGTCTGCTAATTGAGTAAATGGAAATATACTAAATTCAGTCTTATTCGTTGAACCACTGGATGTACTGCATTCAAAATCTTGTGAGTTCATAAGCTTATAAAATAATCCATTTGGGTCAGTCATCAATTCATTATTTGTACCAACTTGCTCAATGTATGCACCCATATTCGATGAGCTAGAGCTATTGAGCACGAAAATCTGATCAGAATTCCTTATCGTAGATAATCTATGGGCAACTAAGATGCTTGTGTGATTCTTTTCAGTTATTAATTTATCAAGGGTATGTTGTACCAATTTCTCAGAGATAGTATCCAGTGCAGATGTTGCTTCGTCAAATAATAAGATGGGTGGGTGACTAATAAGGGCACGTGCTATAGCTATACGTTGTTTTTGACCACCTGAGAGTTGATTACCCCCTTCACCAGCCTCAGTTTGATATCCCTCTGGCAATTTGGTAATAAACTCATTGGCTAGCGCAGATTTGGCAGCTTCTACAATATCACTTTCTTCAACCTGGCCAATTTTTCCCATCTCTATATTCTCCTTTATGGAGAAAGAAAACAACCTAGGGTTTTGAGATACACATCCATAAGATTTCCTTAACCAATGAAGATTGTAATCCTTGAGGGGTATACCATCTAAGGTGATATAACCTTCTACAGGGTCATAGAAACGCTGTATGAGCTGTATGATCGTTGATTTACCTATTCCAGAGGGGCCTACAAATGCTACAGAGGTACCACCAAGTATCTTAAAGCTTAGGTTTCTAAATATCCATGCATCTGGCCTATTAGGGAAATAAAATGAAACATTGTGGAACTCTATGTCACCACGAATGTCTGTGTTCATTATTCCAGACTCATCTAATGGATCAATATTGGAGGGACGTTCTATAGTTTCTTTTAGAAATACTAATGCATTAAAACCTTGAAGTACTGAACCTAAACTCGAACTGGATTGACCTATAGCAAACCCTGCTGCTATTGCAGAGAAAATGACTGTTATGGTATTACCAATTGTGAACTCAGGTAAGCCTGAGAATGGGTTACGCATTGCGTCCAACAGTATTTTACCTGCATACCAAAAACCTATAGCAGCTGCTAAATTGATAACGGCATCCATTGATGATAGCGTAGCAGCGGAAATAATACCAAATTTCTTCATAGATTTGCTGGCCTTGTCGATGTATTGGTCATACCAATTTACAAAATATTCCTGAGCATTCAGTGATGAGATTGTTCGTATGCCTGTTATAGCCTGAAAAAGATAGTCCGGTGTATTTTGTCATTTTGATGTGTTTACATGGGAAAGTAAACATAGAGTACTGATCATTTTAATGATGTGTGTATTATATAATATATTGTTTAAATGTTTTATAGATATACTGAAATGTAAAAGTTTATAAATGAGCTGGGCTAATCTTATATTTACCTCTTCGGCTACACCTCCCGCATCGCCATAAGACTTTTGAGCTACAAAAGGAATAAATTAATCATTTCATTATTAGTTGATGGTAATGTTATTTTTAATGGTCAAAATATATAAATCCAAATAGTGAGATTCAAATTGAAGATGAAAGTAGTGTTGAAGCTATTCATTTTCCATAATTAAATTAGGATCAGGTTTTAAACCTTGTGTATGCTTAATTGTTGAGAATTTAGATATTGTGTTTGGTTGAAAGATTACACAATTGCTTACTGTAAGTTAAACTGCTATTGTTTAATAACTTACCAATTTTTGAAGTTTTAGCAATAATGCTCATAGTCAGATATAAGGTGCCTGGTAGGAAAACGACTGAAGCACTTGAAACAAGTGCCAAAGACCATTCAACGTAAAAGGCTACTCCAAAGGCACCGAATACCAAAGTGGACATCATTATCAACTGGGAAATTCAAGGTAAAAATGCACAAAAGGTAAATCTATATGGGAATCAAAAGAAAAGTATCTTAGGATTCTGAAACTCTGAACTTTATTAAATAGAAATCGTTGCTTATGTGTATGATAATATGAAGTTTTAGCCAAGTTTACCTGACTAAGTTTTAGCGACAAACCATTGCGGATATCCGCAACAGACATATTTAAGTTAGCTGTCAGAGTGCCTGGCTCATTTTTGTCAAAAAAGGCAATTTCCTAAATAGAATTCACATATAAGAAAGTGTAAATCTAAATAGGAAGGTAATCAACCATAGTTAGCTAATTATTTATATGAAATTAGAGTAATCTTAGAGATAATGGTGCACAGAGATCAAAATTGATAAGATTTAGATTCAAGCTCTAAAGTTCTTTGATATCAGCTTCTAATCTGTGTATCATACATAAATAAAAAAATTAATCAACATACAAAATGACATTAAATAAATTTTGAGTGATAAAAATTTTTTGCTTTCTTTCTTAGTGATCTAAAAAAATAATATATAAATAACTTAACGATAATCAATTTATGCAGATATAGAAAGAATGACTTTAGTTAATTCTAATTTTTTTAAATCCATTAATAATCATTATATTATAAGTGGATACGCAAGCAAATTTAATATTTTAGATAAGCAAAAAGAAATAGTTAGAGAAAATGCTTTTATTTTTAACGAAGTTAGCCAAATAAAATTGCTTTGGCAACATGATTATTCAAAACCAATAGGATTTATTGAAAATTTATCTCAAGATCATATTGGCTTATTCATTAATGCTAGAATTATTTTAGATACACAGATAGGAAAAGAAACTATTGCTTTAGTTTCTAAGAATGTTGTAAATGGTCTTAGTGTAGGATTTGAAATTATTGATCAAAAATTTGATAATTTAGGACAAAAAAATATTCTAAAAGCTAATTTGTTAGAAATTAGTATTGTTACATTTCCTGCTAATGCTGAAGCTATTATTACAAGTATTGATGATTATTCCTCTTTTTCACTTAATCATTCTTTATCTAATTTAGGCAAAATGTTAGAAAATTTTTCTTAATTTTTATTTTAAATCCTTTTTTAATTTATAATCTTTATCTTATATGACAACAAATACAGAAAGTAAGATTGATAATTTATCTAATAAATTATCAGATATTATTCAAAAAAAATCTCAAGAACAAATAAAAATCGAGAATTTAGAACAAAAAATTAATAAAATAGAAAATTTTATCTCTAATAAATCTTCTATCAAATCTTCTAATTCTTCTTATTTTGGTTATGCTAATAAAGCACTGGATAATTTTGTAAGATCTGGCAAATTGGAAAATTCAGATTATTTTTGCAAATCTTTAAATTCTTCTGAAAATTCTGGAGGAGCATTAATAAAAAATGATTTATATTCTCAAATTATAAAAGCTATTTCTGAAAAATCTGTAATTAGAAATTTAGCTTCTATTGAAAATATTTCTGGATCATTTTTAGAAATTGTAAAGGAAAATGGAGAATTTAGTTCCGGTTGGGTTGATGAACAAGAAGCAAGAGACGTTACTGAAAATTCTACATTAGTTAAACAAAAAATTTTTTTACATGAACTATATGCTCAACCTAAAACTACTCAAAAACTTATAGAAGATTCTGAAATCGATCTTGAAACATGGATCAAAGATAACATTGTTAACAGTTTTATAAAATTAGAAAATCAAGCTTTTATACATGGGGATGGAAATAAAAAACCATTCGGAATTTTACATTATCAAAATGATCCTGAAATTCATAATATAGAAATAACAAATGATATTAATACAGATTCTCTTTTATCTATGATTAATTCATTAAAAGAATCTTTTTTAACTAATGCACATTTTTTAGTTAATAGAATTACTTTATCTAAAATTCAATCTTTAAAAGACAATAATGGAAGATTTATTTGGCAACATTCTCTTTCAGATTCTTTTGCTCAAACTATATTTGGTATTCCTGTGATATGTTGC
>JADHZB010000274.1:0-12004 GCA_015657535.1 Nephromyces sp. MM_2019 | reverse complement strand
GGGTGATTTGGTGTTAGCTGTCTCTTCCTAGCTTTTATCTACAGTGATGTGTGTACTAAGCTTCCCTAGTTGGTATTTACTGCTAGTCTTTCTGTTTTTCATCCTTGTATGTCTTCGGCTCCCCGACTTGACAACTCATGGTGGAACACTCACAGGAAGACGTCGCACACACATAGAAAGATATAGCACACTCTGAGCCATCCTTACCACCCCCCAACCTCACCTACTCTATAGGGCTGGGCGAACACAGAATGGATGTTTCCTCGTGGGAAAGCTGATGAACTTGAAGAAGATGAGGTGTGTGCGGCTCGTGAGATATGGGAAGAGCTCGGGATAGACATTGCGCCTCTGATTGATGAACAGCTCTACATTGAGGCGATGGTAGAGGAGAGGCTTATAAAGCTCTTCATTATACCTGGTGTGCGAGAAGATACCGTCTTCATCCCACAGAAAAGGAAGGAAATTGGAGGTATCAAATGGGTGGAGTTGACTTTGCTTCCAAGCTGGCCTCACTACAGAGATTCCAGCGTTTCTGGGGGGGTTAGTTTCTGGTCGATGTTTGGCCCTGGGGGGGTAGAGAAAGCCTTAGATGCAGCGAGGGGGGGGGCTGCTTCTAATGTGTTTGTTGATGGTAGAAGGGTGGAGAAAGGCTTAGATGGAGAGGGGGAGTCTTCTTCTGGTGCGTTGGCTATGGAGGGAGAGAAAGGGGCTTCATCTTCAAGTCTCAGCGTAGAGAAGGTAGGTGCTAGTCTCGAGGACGGCAAGCTGCTTGAAAAACGCACACCCAGTGAAGATAAAGGAGTTGAGCATTTCATGAGGGTGAAGCCTCTGGAGGGAATCAGTGCAGATACTGTGTTGAAGACGGGCGTGTTGCCGTCCTCTTCATTCCAGTTGAGCCCCCCTATGAAGAAATCATCGGCAGCTTTATCCTCTTTGCTCTCTGTATCTGCTCCTTCAGTGGGAAACAGTTTTCCCTCTGCTGAATCTTCTGTGTGTGTAGATAAGTCTTCAATGGGTATGTTAGGTGGTGTACGTACACTCCCTAGCGTAGCCGCAAGCAGTGGCGATCTCCAGGCTAAATCCGTATGCGTTGGTAATTCAGTTGTGGGTGGTTCGGCTGTAGGTAGCTCAACCCCCCTAAAATCCTCCTCAAGCAACTCTGCCCCCCTCAAGTCCAGCCCCTGCAGCTCAATCCCCCCCAAATCCACCCCCACTAAAACAAAGCTCAAGACCTTTCAGGTTGATCCCTTCGTCTCATGCCTCTTCTATTGGACAAGAGTTCTGCATCGCTCGAGGAAGATACAGGCTTTGGATTTAGTGGATCCAAAGGGTGGAGCTCCCCAATTATCGGAAGAGGAAAACCCTCTCCTTTTCTCCTCGACTCCCGAGGGTAGAAAACCCAGTCTTCCTCACTCTTCAACCGTCTCCATCACCGAAGAAGCTCCGAAAACTTCAGGAGAAACCCCCCAACACACAAACAAGCTTGCATTGTCTGAGGACTCTCCTGTCTGTGCGACTTCGCAAGGCAAAGAATCTTCATCTCCTCAGATTATCCAACACCAGCGAAGCTCTTCTGCATCCTCTTCACCTCCAGAATCTCTACACGATGTGAGCTCTCCTAGAAGGAAAGGGTTTAAAAAGCATCACTCTAGCATCATCACGCACTTCTTCCAGCTTCCTAGCATCTCATTGGCTGAGCTTCAGCAGTATCAGTTTTCTAGGTATATCAAGACGTGTAGCGGTGGTGGTGTGGGTGCATCGGACAGAGATCATCAAGCGCAGCCTTTAAGGCACACAGGCGCTTCAAAGCCCAGCTCTGCAGTGAGTCTCCTATTTGATGCTGTGAAGAGTAAAGACGGTAGGAATGCTTCCGCCTTGGAATCTTGTGGTGTGTATGCTTCTGCTGATCTTGAAGTAGCGGGAAGCCGCGCTGTTGACGTTTTTTCCGAAGCTGAGAAGATGAAACAGGAAGAGGAAGTAGCCTCTTGCATGACTGGTGGTGGTCGAGTTGAAGCCGAATGGCCTACAGAGGAAGAAGAGGAAGAAGATGAAGAAGAAGAAGAAGAAGAGGGAGATTCTGGAACTCCCGGTGGAATTGAAGATGAAGGGCCTACAGAAGAAGAGGATGATAGCGATGATGAGTGCTTTCTGTTGGATAAGAACATCATGGCAGTTGCCCCCCGCGATGGTGGTGGTGCGTATGGGATGAGGTGGTGGGAGTTTGTTAACCCTTCCACCCCTCACCGCAGAGACATCTCGGACCCTGCAGAGGAGGCATCTCGATCGAGAAAAGGGTTAGGTTCTCTCGCCACCCATGCTGATGAGCACACACCTCCGCAAACCGAGAAACCCTCCATTGAGATGGCTGGACAACACGCACACGACAGTATGATCCCTGTCTCATCTCTTAAGGATGATGCAGCCGCTGGCTATTCAAAGGAGCAATTCTCTGCGTCTTTGCTGCCATCGTCACAAACATCATCATTATCCGTCCACCCTGAAGGCTCTGGGTATGCTACGAAGAGCTTGCTTCGCTTCTTAAAGCCTTCTCTCTTCTCTCCTCCACCTCCTGCGCTTCCTGCTGATGATTTCTCTGAGGGAGAGAAGCTTCTCGTTCATACCGCATATGAAGAAGAGAAACGATCCGCACACACTAGTGATTCTACTCTCATACAATTACGAGCTCCTTTGGAGAAGGAGAGAGACTCTGAGGCGTCTCTTCACCCCCTCAGTGCTTCCCCAGAAGGTTTAGAGCAGCCTTCAACTGCCCTTCCAGGAGGAAGCAAATCTTGTCGTAAGAAGAAGAAGAAAAATAAAGTTAAGAAGCCTCTCGTAACTGAAACTACTGCTGATGTGGGAGGATCAAAAGCTTTTCATCTTCAAGAGACTCCACGGTCTACCCTTGAGCGTCATCCAGCAGAGTCGAAGCATCGACTTCGTCTTCATCATGAGAGTAGCCTGACTCTCCCACACACAGTAGAAGAGCAGCAGCATCAACGCACGCAATGTAACGCTGCCTCTCGTTCCATGAGATCTCGTTATTCGAAGATGAAATCGATTGGATTACGCAGCTTTGACGACGAAACTCTCGAGTTACGAGGCTATTGGAAGCTGCCTACTCATGATATTGAGCCTTTACCACCGTCGCCCCCCAGTCTTCAGGAAGGGGGGGGTGTGGGGGGGGGTAACACTATCCTCAATGAAAGGGAGGGTATGGGGTCTTGTGGTGGTGATGGTGTGCTGGGGTGGTTAAATCAGGGAAAGTATACCGCAACCTCCCCTGAGCACCCCCCAGTTTCCGCTGAAGAACAAGGAGATGACACGAAGTGCCTCTCTCTGCACAAGACCACCCCCCAGCACCACCCAGTTTCCTCCAAAGATCAAACAGATGACACTGCAACTCTTCCTCTACCCACCGCCCCCCCCCCCAAACAGCAGCCACGAGCTTCAGGCAAGGCCTCTACTAAGGCAGGGAGTCGTACTTCTTTGGGTAAAAGCCCTGTGAAGCCTTCTTCTAAGGAATCTTCGTCGCATGCTCATCCCAGTGGAGCTAAGCCTAGTGAGTCTGGAGGGTATGCTGATAGTCGCACATCCTCACGTCTTCCCACCAAGTCTTTAGATGACTCCAAAGTGAAGTATCATATACGTTCCACCACCTATAGAAAAGGAAAGCCCTCCTCTGGGGGGTGGCAGAGATTCAGCTGTACTGATCGTATGAATGCTACGACTTTTGGAGCAAACAGTGGAAGGGGATGGGGAGCGGAGGAGATGTTTAGTCTGATGGCTGAGAAGTTTGGTATACGTAGCACCTACGATATAGAGCAGTATACCACCCCCCTCCCTAAGGAAACCTTTCCCCTCAATATCGATACCTCCGGTTATGAGGGATCTTATCCTTGTAAGCAGAGCAGCTTGAATCCCGCCACCGATAGCGAAGTGGGGTCGGGGGGGGTGATGGGATCAGGGAGCTTGGTAGGGTTTGAAGAAGCTGGGGGATTCGAATCTAAAGAATCTTCCAAAGGAGGTATGTTGCTAACCAGCCAACCTGCCACTAAATCCAAGCGTTCTACCCGGGGGGGTTTCAAAGAGGCATCCGCCACCTCGAGGGGGGCAGACGCTTCTACCTCCTCCCCCTTATTGGCCATGGTAACCAAGCCTAGAGAAGCTGGCGGCCCGTTTGAAGCACACACCAACACTGCTGCTGCTAGAGATTCAGATGTTAGCGGAGATGATGTAGAGCTTTCACAGTGTCACTACCCCCCCTACCCCCCTCTTACTCTCAAACCCCAGCCCTCCTCGGATGTCTCTCCCACCAGCTCTTCGAGCTCTTCCCCCCTCCATGCATCCCTTCCTCCCAAGGATAATGGCTTAGCAGCCTCCTCATCTACAGCCTATTCAAATGCAGCTCACACTTACCCATCTTCAGAGAATGCTAACCTTGATGAGAGGGTGCCAGTGTCTGCAAGAGATCGGAGTCGAAGCGATAGTAGTAGCGGAAGCTATCATAGCAGCCAAGGAAGACGCATGAGGGGTGTTAAACACACCGCACCCACCCTCTCAAGCTCATTACAGCCTGTGGGAAATACCCACACGGAGAAACCCCCCAGTGCTATCACCAGCGTGGGAAACACAGATAAAATCTTGAAGCTCTCTCAGGTGGTGGGTGAAGATCATCCGGTAGATGTGGTGACTGCTCGTTTGGTGCCTATGGAGAATAAAGTGATAAGTAAGACCCCCCACCTTGGTGGTGGTACTCCACGGGGTGTGGAAACATCTTCATCTTCAGCGAGTAAACCACTTCCCTCTTCTCTCTCCTTAGCTAATCAGATGGCCTTGTCGGTCCTCCCTGCTGAGAAGAAGCTTCCTGTTGAAGATTCATCTCTACACACGCCCTCCTACTCTTCTTCATACTCCGCCAGAATGCTACTTCCCCCAATGGTTTCATTCCCCCCCAATGCTGCAGCTATTTCTTCGATGCCACACAAAGAGCAATCTGCACACGAAAATTCAAGCAGTTTGGACGGTTTCGGGCAGCCTCTTCGTGGGGGGTTTTCTCAGGGATCTCCACCTGTCTTCAGTGATGCTGAAGGGGGTAATGAGTCCAGTAGGCCCGAGGTGCAAAAAGGTGCACCTTTTTGCACCTCATCTTCGCCTGTGTTGGCAGCATCTTCTTCAGTAACTTCCAAGGGGTTTTGCAGGGATCCTAGGGCTGCTTCCTCAAGAGCTGAGGGCAGAGGTATTGTAAACTCCACAGGAGAAGAGCTTGCTCGAGAAGGCCTGTGTGCGTCTGGAGCTCCTTTCGTGGAGGTGCGGGGTGATGGATTTGAGAGTGTGGGTGCATCGGTGATGAGTAGCGGTGGTGGTAGTGTGAGCGCGAGCAGCGTTAGCAATGAATCTGGTGTGGTATCGTGTGTGTCGTCGGGTGTTGGTGAGTGTATGTCTAGGGGGGTGGTGGAGTCAGGTGGGGTTGGTGAGAGTAGTACTGTTGGTGGTGGTGTTGCTGCTGGTGGCGGTGGGCAGTATCTCTTGTCTCTACTAAACGGTGGAGGGGGTTTATCTTCTTTCTCTGCTGTGGAGGAGCGTAGATTCAATGAAGCTATTGAGGGGGTTTCTGGGGATTTTAAGTGTTCCCCAGCCTTGTCATACGGTGAGGCTATGGCATTGAGCAGCTCCATCGCTTCCCCCCCCTCTACTGTGGCACACCATGCCGCTGGTCACCCTCCAGCCCATGACGCCAAACCTTCACATATTCTACCCCCCCTAATCGCCCCCCTTTCCTCTACCCATCGATCTGTACATGCGGATAGCCCGAGGGCTGTGCTTAATGGGGATAGGGAAGAGCTGTTGAAACCCCTCTACCCCACCCCACAATCAGAAGTGCGCAAGGGGGGGGAGTCACCTCGTTTGCAGTCTGTGGAAGCCGCTGATGCACACGGCGTTGGTCGAACACACGAAGCCTCCACAAGAGATCGAAGGGATAGATCCCCCCCATGTCTCCCATCTACTGCACAGCGAAGAGAAGCAATGGCTTCCCCTTCGTTTACGGAACATCCCTGCGGTGGTGAAGCTGCTCCTCGACCTTCAAAGAACCTGGGGGGTGTAAAGTCTCCCCCGAGTGTTGAAGCAGTTAATCACCCCCCACCGAGCCTAGGGTGTGTGGTATCTTCCCTGGTTAGTGAGGCAGCTTCTCATGCTCCCCAGAACCTTGGGGGTATAAAATCTTCCCCAAGTAGTGAAGCTACTCCTCAACCCCTACAGAGCCTAGGGGGTATAAAGTTTTCTACCTTCTCCTCCCTTGTGGATGCTATGAAGAACCCCTCTATGAGGAGCAAGCCTGGCGTTCAGAAACCCCCTCAAGTGGGGGATCAAGGGGGGGTTAAGGCTTCACTTTTGAATGTAGCAGCGCACGCAGTTGGTGTGTCTGCCGAGATGCTATCTCAAGGCAGGGCGATGCCTCCCTCCTTGGAGAGCGACTCGCTCAAAGCAAGCCGCTCGAGGAGAGAGGAGAGAGGAGATAAGGAAGCGGCTAGGTTGTCTCTACAAGAGGATGCTGTAGTCTCTATGACTAAGGAACCTAGTGTGTACGCATCACAGAGATCTCAGCAACATGTAAGCCCTAGTGTGCGTGTAGCACCTAGTGTGTGCGCACCACAAAGATCTCAGCGATCCGTAAGCCCTAGTGTGCGTGTAGAACCAAGTGTGTGTGCAACCCCAGCGACTCAGCGGCCTCTTAGCCCTTGTGTGAACTGCTCTCCTCCTAGCTTATCAGCCTCTCCTTCTATCCTTATGAGTCTGTTTTCCCCTATTTCTTCTAGCTCTGTGATGAAGGTTCCCCCCCCAAAGAATGCTATTGCTAGTCATAAGAATGCCTCCTCTTCAGGGGGGTTTGCTGCCAATCGTAATGAGGAGATGTTGGGTGGTGCGTCATCTAAAGGTGGCTATAGGGAGACTTTAGATGCTTACAGAAGAAACAGTGAAAATCGCACACATGTGTGTTCGGCTTTGCCTGAAGAAGCGAGCGTGCAGAGAAACTTGCAGCTGTCTCAAGCTGCTGAAACGCAGGTCAGTAGTGGAGGGAGGGGGAGGTAATGCAGTTGGCAGAGTGCAGCTGCTTGAACTATGTAGTGGAGAAAAAACAGGCGCACACAGGATTTTAACTCTGAGTTATGTCATAGAGTAGTGTGTGGATGATACGCTGCTGTTATAGGGAGAAATGAGCTTATCAAGTGCAGTTTTTGCTTCGTTGTTTGCTGTGTTCGCTTTTAGCTCCTCACTTTCCGCCCCCCTGAACACCCCCCTAAACACCACCCTAAACACCACCCTAAACACCTCCCTGAACACCACCCTGAACACACCCCTCTCCTCTTCATAGGATCCTCCTAAGGCACCCACTTCTACTCAAAGAATGGAGAATCCCCCCTTCAAGGGTCGAGGTTTCCCCGATGAAGGCCCGTCTCCGCTTCTCTCTCAGCCTCAAAGATCAGCTTCCTGCGCCCCTCATCAAGTCCCCAAACCCGAGTGTACGCACAACTCATTTGATAGTGAAGGAGCAATATCTCTGTTGAAAGGGGGGGGGAATGGTTGTGTGAAGAATGAAGCTTTTGAGAGGGATTCCGCTGCTATTAGGGTCGGGAATTCGTTTGGAGGGGTAGGAAAAAGTGGGGAAAAAGTAGAAGGGGGAGGCCCCCTTGACAAGCTTGAAGAGGGTGTGTGTACACCCCCTGGGAAGCTTCAGCCTCTTCCGAAGCTAACGCACGCTCAATTTCCAGCTAAGCCTGCCTCTCTGAGCGCTTTGAATGCAGAAGGTGGAGGTTATCGTAGCGACCCTCAACACACTGGATTAGGAAACTCTGGAAGTATATCTAGGCAGCTAATGGATACATTGATTAGTAAGCTTAGCGCCTACAATCCGAATGAGCACAGTGAAGAATGAGGTGTGTGTGCGCGGGTGTGTGAGGAAGATCTCTGTGTGCGTGTGTGTGTGAGGAAGAGTTATATGTGAGTTTTGAACTACTCAGCAAAGCTTGTTTTTCATCATACCTTCCCCTACAGTATGAAGAGTAGCTAATATATTGCTTTCATCAATACTTTAATGCTCCTGCGTTGAGCTCTCATCTTGATTCTGTGTGTGTGTGTGTGTGTTGCCTCTAGTATGACTTGGTTATGATGGGGTGGATTGAATCTTCATTCTGCGGTGGACAGTGTCGTAGCCACACAGAAATAGCAGAGATATCAGACGGCTAACAGAGAGCAGGCACGCATTCGCACACACGCACACACGCGCGTACGCATAGACACGAATACGCACCTACAGAGAAGGTGTACGTACACTCATCAGCTTCAATGCTGAGATTCGGTTTTGGCCTTTCATGCGATGATTGCTGTTTTGTAAGTGTAACGTAGGCGCTTGTTTATGTGCATATAATCTTGTGTGTGCGTGTGTGAATGTGTGTGCTAGTGTATCCGTGGGCTTGCCGCTCAGGGCGCGTCTCTAGGCGTATATGTGTGTGTGGGTATGCTCGTCCGGGTTGACGTATGCGAGTGTGAGCATGCTTGTGTATGAGTTTACTTGTATATGTACGTAACTCATTATGTGTGTGCTTTTTTTCTTTGGAAATATTTGAAGACATACCGCAGCATATTGAAAATCTTGCACTCCCAATTGCGTGTGTGTCTGTGTGTATTATGTAGTATCCAATGGCCAGAGACTTGAAAGAAACAGTGCCCAATCCCACTTTATACCGTGTTGCTGATTATGATTAGGGTGTACATACACCCTGCGAAATTACTTTGAAAGTGGTGCTTGTCTGCGAGATGTGGGTGGCTAAGCAAGTGCTTAAGGGGTGCGTGTTCGAGGAGATTCTGGGAGGGCGTATGTCAACTGTGTGTGCTGCAATTCCCTGCTCTGTCGATGTACAGGCTCTCGCTGGAATGTATCCCTATCATCTCTTGTTGCATATCTTGAGTGTATGTACAGTGTAGCCACTTAACAGTGCGTTACCGTCTTCACATACAGCTTATTCTCTGTGTTATGTGCCTTGTTTGCACTTATAAAACTTGGCTCTATACATGATCAACCGTAGCACACATAAAACCCACTAACGCTTAAGCTACTATAGTACACATAATTCACGGTAGCACACACAATCAACTGGCACACACATTCGATCCACCCACACCCCATCCACTGCCACACACGCATCATACATTAGTACACACAATTGACCCACACACACAATCCACCCACACACGCAACCCGCTGCACAGCTTAGCTGTCTAAATGAGCCTGTTCTTTCATAGTCAATTTCTTCAATGAGAAGAAATTAACACTTGGTTGTAGTAGCAAGTGTGAATACATGACAAAAGGATTAAGGGATCCCTCACTACACGCACACACCACACACTAGAGTCAGTACGTAATACTCACAACTTACCTGCTGCATAACTAGCAACTCACTGTTTCTTGCATGACAGATGTTATATTTACCTACTGCCAAAGAAGGCTGCCGATATCATACATACTCCAGTGTACATACACCTCGATAGGATACCCACGCACACTCAAACGCACCTCCTTTTATGATTCAAACAAAAACGATACAGAAAAATTCAGAGACTCCGCCAGTCTCGGCAGCTGTATACACCAGGTGTTGACACACATGTGTCGCGATACACAATGGTGTTGCAATGCATATACACACACCTCTAGTGGCACATACACACACCTCTCGTGATACTTGCTAAGCAAACAATCCGCATCATCAAAATTCATTTCAATGCCGAAGCATAAGTGTACCGTGAAGGCAGCGTATGGTCTTCATACACTGCTTCAATCAATCGATAAACCTTACGCATACACACACACACACACACACGCACACACACTAGCACTCAATGGCGTTACCGTAACTTGAAACACGTTGCCATTCCTCCTTACTCAGCACCACATCCTCACTCTCATTGTAGATGTTGTTCAACGCCACAAAACAGCTCTCACTAACGACTGTGTGTTCATCATTCAAATTCTTCAACAAACAATCCAAAGCAAATCGTCTAGCAGCATCAAGATGAGGCCCCTCCTTGTGTGTATTACTTTCCTCCTCTAGCTTAGAAGCGATGTGATTCGAAGGCAAATCTCCTCCTTTGGGGCCCTCCGTGCGTGGTATCAGGCTATCTTCATCGTCTTTATCACGAACCTTAACTTCAGGATCGAGTGTGTAAACACCCCCCTTTGATTCCACTTCACTCCCCACTCCCCCCTTCTCCCCAGCTCGCCAATCTGAAACAATCGAACCCAAGGCTAAAGCTGCCTCATGCCTAGCCATTGGATGCTCTCCTACGTTCTCCAAGCATTCAATCAGCGCTGAAGCTGCTGAGCGATGCTGAAGCTGCCCCAAAACAAAGGCTGCTTCGTGTCTATACAGTGCAGACACCTTGTCTTCAATGAGAGAAGTAGCTATAGCTTCAACAGAAGCATCATTATTGAAGTTTCTCAGTGTAAAGAGAGCTTTATAGCGTGAAGCTAGAGGAGCTTCAAAATCGATCAAAACCTTCGCTAAAGAGGAGATATCTGCCTCAGTAGCATTGAGATCAGCACCGATAGGATCTACTGAAGTAAAGGGGTTTCCCGCTGTTTTTCTGGCGTCTTCAGAGTCATCTAGAGAAGAAAACTCAAGAGAGCTCTTCAAACCTGTCGTTGTGTGTGTCTGAGCATTTAAACTAAGCTCTTCAGCGTTTGAAGAGGGGGGTGCTTCACCCTTTAAACCCACTCCTTCACCCTCATCCAACCCACCACCACATACACACGAATCAAGCTTCACACCCCCTTTTGCTCTCAAAGAAAGTAACGCCAATAAGCAAGTTTCTCTGACTGGTGTAGAGGCATCGTCAGTGAATCTCTGCACCACTTCCACAGTCTGTTGAGATCCAATCGCTGCCAAAGCCTCGGCCGCCTCATGCCTCACCATCTCATTTTCTTCTACATCCTTCAGAAGATTCATCAAAACATCCAAAGCATTTTCACTACCGATTTGCCCTAAAACGTATGCAACTTCATGCTGGAAAAGGTAGGAGGGTTTATCTGCCTTTTTGTCGATTGTTAGAGCTTCAATCAGTGCACTCACAGCTTCTGATTTGTCGGGGAAGTTGCGAGCTACAAAAAGAGCATCCATTCGCTTATCTATGCGAATATTGGGGGAGCGGAGGAGGGTGAGAGCATTGGAGTCACCTGGGGAGGATTCCTGGAGGGACAAGGGGNGAGGGGTGGAAGGGGGAGGATGGAAGGAAGGGGTTGTGAAGCAGTGCGGTAGAGGGGTGTAATGCTAGGTAGATGCACTGTAGAGGGATTGCTCTAAAAGACGTTTGGAGGGAGTTTTTCTTATTGATTTGATGGGGAGTTTTACCAGTGTATGCGACTGCCGTGTGTTACTAGATTTCTTCACGAAGCTAGGGCAGAAGGCACATGAAATTTAAAGAAAAATTTCACTACAAACTCCAACAAAAAGGGGAGATTGAAGATATCTACATCAGGAAGATGGTGGAGTGGATATTTAGCATCTACTTTTAAGCGACTGAAGCAAAAAAATATCACACACACAAAAATGGAAAGCCACCATATATTGAAGGTTCAGCGCTCTTCAGCGTGCTGAAGGAGTAGGAAAGAGGGATATACACCCTCATAAACGTCGAAAAAGAAGGAAAATGACAAAAAAGTATATTTTTTCTGCAAAAATTACCATTTTCTTCACTTTTAGAAGGAAAATTCACATTGAAAGCGAAAAAAGATTATTTTTTCTGTCTGGCGTTCTCCCTCCTCTTCCTGCGACTATTTCGTGGAAATATTTAGCTCATATGAATGATGGTATGTGTGTGATGCCTTTCTGCTCTTTTTCAGGATATTCAAACATCTCCAGTTTTTGGTTGACTTCGCTTCTACGAGGAAGAAGTTTGGCCGTTTCTCCCACAAAATGCGAAAGACGGAGGGAAACTAGAGGGTGGGCGGGGG
>JADHZB010000272.1:0-14505 GCA_015657535.1 Nephromyces sp. MM_2019 | reverse complement strand
TATATATATATGGGTGTATAATGTGTGTAATAATATAGGGTAATGATTATACAGAAGATGAAAACCATGAGCGTGTTTTAAATAATTTCATTCATAGTAAAATCTCATGATGTGTATCATCATCCCTCATATATAAGTACAGATATACACGCACACATGATATATTTTTATTACACTAAAATATTTATCCTGAATGCTTATTAATACGCACCAGAAAAATTTTACAACCCCACATATCCACAAATTGTTCACCATTCACCTCCCTCCCACACACACAGTACATATCAAACATTCCCCTCTACATTCCCCCTCCCCCACAAACACACATTAAACACCAAGGAACCTTCCCATACTCCACACACACACACACATTATACACCAAGCACCCTTCCCAACCACACATACTTAAGGTTGCGTGTGGGTATATCGGAAATAATTTCATTGGGTGAGAAGATGTGTAGCCTCTCAGTATATAAACCAAGTGTTTTGAAACAATTAATAAGTGTTTGTAATTTTCTATCAGTCACCGCTCTAATGTGAGATGGTGAAAATCTAATTTCATTTTGAGAGTAATCTTTGTGTACACCATTTTCAGGTGTAATTACAGGTGGACTAAAACTTTTCAGATTTGGGGATAAATCAACTTCCATATAGACACTATAGGCAGAGTTATATATCACAGTAAATGCCTCATCAAACGTAGATGAGAGTGTTTCTTCATCGAATTCATCCATGGCGTTTACACACATCATTCGATCTTAACACTCATGCACCCCACTCTATTCAATTATGTACACCCACCTTGATATATATAAATATGGGTTGTGTTGTATATACAGAGGTAGGATTGTATATACACACGTGATATGGTTTTGAAGAGGTTACTTGTATATACACACGTGTTTTGTATTTATAGAGCTTGTATTGTATATACACACATGATATGTTTATGTAGAAGTTGGTTTGTATACACACATGTTATTTGTATATATAGAAATTAGTTTGTATACACACAAATTGCTTGTATAGATACACAGACTGATTAGATAGACACACAAGTGGTATGTATATAAGACAGCTAAGTAGTTCAAATTGAGGTCGGACGGGAAATGTTATGTGTGTGGAAATTGAGCCTCAGGAGTAGTGGTTTATCATTATAAAAAGATTATTAGCCTGCAAAAATTTATACATATATAGATATCTATATGAATATTCAATATGTGAATGTCTTAGTGTTGTTTAAAAGCTACATAAATAATATTCATCTATGCAATATCAGAGCATGCTACATACAAAGAGGAGCTTATATATGTGTATAGGTACAGATATCGGCTCAAATACGCATATGTCATATACGCTCGTTCACCTCACATGCACAAACTCATTTTACATACAATAGATAAGCACTCACGCACAAATATACACCTACAAAAAAAAACATGTACACACATATACATCATACTCAAAGTAGGTAGGCATTTATTCATAAACAATCTTGATTTACACATTATCATCATATACACAGGTAGCTTACATCTATAAATACTTTATACACTCAAACAAGCTAATACACACGCAAATGAAAATCTCTTTTATTAGTGTGTATGAGGGTAAAGAGAGGAGGTCCGGCTGGAGTAGAAAGTATGTTGGGGTGTGTGGTGGGGGGGGGGGGGCTGTTAGGGTAATAGTACATGTGAATATAATTGTAAATATATATATATGTACTGTGTACTCCTGTGTTCTTAAATGTGCTTAGTCTATATATGATGTGTTTTTGTTTATGTATGTGTGTGCTTATGTGAATGTAAGAGTGTGTGTACAGTTGATGTACTTATGTGTGTAAATTTGATTAACTGTAGGTTTTGACGTATCTAAATGTGAATCTGTATGAGTATGTGAATGTGAATGTGTGTGTGAGTTTGTGTGTGTATTTACAGTTTAGGAAGAATGTGTTTGACACTGTGTAGTGTGTTTGTGTATATGTTTGTGTCGATGTTAGTGTATGTGTTTGTGGGTGTAATAGTCTATGGAATAGTGTGCTTGCAACTGTGTACTGTGTCTATGTATATTTGTCAATTGGGTGTCAATAAATATATATATATATATATATATATATATATATGTATATGTGTGTGTCTGTGTCTGTGTGTATCAAATTATACTGTAAATAAAATAGGTGTATAAATCCCCAGGGTCATGTATCACTTTTTATTTATAAAAAATTTTAATTAGGTGATAAGTTATTTACCAAATGCTTATAGTAAGTGTGTATCTAAAAATATATGAGCTGAGTATAAGGTAAGTCTCTGTATGTTGTGTTTGTTATGTGTGTGTATGCGAACATCATGTTTGTGACCTACACGTGTTGGCTCGGTGTGTGTATTAAGTGCAAATTATAGCTTATAAGTGTAAGGTTTGTAGGTGTGTGTGAAGTGAATGTCTTTGTGCAATACATATATATATATATAGGTTTAAACAGCTTATGTATATGTGCTTTGATATATAAATATATATCAAATAACTTATTTGACCCAAGGAATTTTTGAAAATTAAAAAGCACTGCTTGTAGTTTTAGGTCATTAGAGTCAATCTATTCATTGAAGCTGTTGTTACAATTCATGCTTCAATATATATATATATGTATAATAAATACATATATAAGTGTGCATATATATATATATATATATATTTATATATATATGTACACGTATGTTTGTATACATGTGTGTGTGCATATGTATGTGTATGTTTGTGTATATCTAAGAGCATGCAGAAGCATATATATATAAAAAAATGTGTATGTATGTGAGAACATGCAGACAAATGTATACATAATCGCACACTTGTCCATATTTATTATAAATGAAATTTATCTATAAATATACGTGTGTATACATATATGGAAACATGTTTATTTGTGTAATGTAATCTACTTATGTGCTAACTAGAATAACAGATCAAAATAGTGTACTTACACTGCTAACGAAACTTTACTGAAAACAAGTTTAATTTTTTATTTTTTACTTGAAATTTTCAAAACGTTTTAATTTTCATTCTTGGAAATTAAAATAGGCAATCTCCCCAAAATGTCACCCAAAGTTTGACAACTCAGACTAAATATATCGACTAGGAAGTTTTAACCTCTCGTTTCAACCACAAGTAAACGTCTTATCATATCTGCTTCACCATTTACCTTTGATATATCATCATATTTTTAGAAAACCTCACACATTAGCACCTTTACAAACTCTATAACGCTTTGAGGATATGTGACCAAAGTTCCCATTTCAAATTTACTTTAATATGTATAAATATCAAAAAAATGTACAATAAATAATATTTTAACATCAATGTATACATTTATATATGTATCTGTCTATATATAAATATAAGCACATATTTTGAGAATTGTAAACATATAAAACATATCAACTCATTGTTATGTGTGGTTATAGGATATATATAATTGTTGTTAAAAAATATTTTGGCTAAAATTTTTTAAAAATTACTTGGATAGGACATGATATTGTCATTGTATGAAACATATATATGCTTCGATGTGTGTGCTTTTGTAGTTGGTTGTAACCAAATGATACGCATGCATTAAATTAAATTTCTAATTGTTTGAGCCCTTAATATTTCCAATAATTTTCATAATACCCAATACTTACGTATGTATTTATGTTTTTGGTATTGTATATGCATAATGAAAAGTTTGCTACAGAATATAGCAAGTACATATTTATGCATATATATAGTTATATTTAGCATCTAATTTCCAAACAAAATTTCTACAGCATCTGCTGCTTGAATTTACTAGCTATTGAAATAAAAGAATAAAATATTTAAGTGACAGAATTAATTACTTGAGAAATTCTTTACAGGCTTTATACACAAAATAATGTTAACCATAAATTGTGTTAAGTCTACGAAAGCTTATATAACTATTTCAAATAAAAGAATGAACAGAAATCACACTGAAATGTTTTGACAGCTGAGGTAAAATTTTTGTAAGTAAGCCTTAAATTATTCTAATAATTAAGCTATTATGCATCGTGTAAATGTTTTTATTGTTAATGAATTAAATCAAAAGCTTATAAATACTATTACATCCAAGAGTTTTCATAAGAATTCATTACCTAGGTTGGTGAATTGTGTTAATTTGATTCTCATTTAATGTTTTAAATATCTCTATGATTAAAAGGCACGTGTATAAACAAATTGTGAAATTTAAGCAAAATTATTTCTTATACGGAATTTTATTATTTTTCAAATTGTGAAAATGAGAAAATCAATATTATCTAATTAAAATGTAATATTAAAGTAATTTATTTTATTCAGTCTTTTGAATGCCTTTCAAGCCTTTTTTTTCTTATTTCAATTGTAGATAAGTTATAACCTTTTTTTCTCGTTAATTTATTATCAAAATGGGTCATTATAGAAGTCAATTCCATTTTAAATTCAAATATTTTACATAATAAAATGCCATATAATTACTTTTTATGACACATTTTTTCTGTATCCACTTAATTATTAGCAATAGTCAAACACTTTCGACAAATTTGATTGCTAAGTATAAATAATAAACTTTTTTGAAAGTCTATTTAATAGTCTAATGCATATTTTTATATTGTATAATCTTTGGTATGTTCTGTTACATTATACTAACACTACATTTCCTATATCATATCACATTATGATATACTACACTTCCTAATATACCCAAACATATAAATTTAGACTATTACACAATTTAAAGCATCTTAATAAACTTATCCAAGGTTATATATAGAATACTTATTCTTCCCAAACATTGTATTCAATTTTAAGATTTGAGATTTCTTTTATAAAACTTGAACGAAAAATTATATGATTTCACAAGTCATTTAAATATTATAAATAAATTTTCGTACTAGAAATATATTATAAATGATAAACCTATCTGAAGATCGAACCACAAGCTATTGATATTATAATATTTATCGCTATGATCTAATAGATTTAATATCGCTAAAATATTAATTTAGGACGTAATTATGCATTTTCTGGTTTCAGCATAGCTTCAGTAATATAATCATATGTTTTGATAATTATAAGATGTGTAATTACTGCCATGTTATCTTTAAAGGTTTTTTATAATATAGTCTCAAATTTATGCTCTAATGGTCATTATAAAACATCAGTTTTTTATTTAAAGATTAAAAAAATCACTGGATAACATAAATTATTCCTTTAAGACTAAATTTTGCTAGTACCATTTGAAAATAATAATAAATTATAAATTTTCCAAGTTTATTTATACTTTATTTTGATATTATTGTCATTATAAAACTCGTAGGAAATTAGAAACATTTGTATACATAATCAATCATATTTATGAAATTTCATCAATAAAATAAGTAAAAAGAAATATTTTCCCTAATAATAAATAATTCAATACTTATATTAGTATTTTCCTTCTTTTGAAGCAACATGGAGAATCGTTATAAATGCTCTACTTTAATAAACTGCCTTTTATTTTCTATGCTGATTATCACCTATTCCTGCAAGGCTCAATTAAATTATGAAAGTGATACAACTTTTAATTATGCTACTACAGACAATAGTGTAGTATCAAGTATTGCGAAAAATGAGATCAACTCATCTGAAATTTTACCAGTTGAAAACACACAAGGTGATAACTATTTCTCACTCAATTTTTCATGATGACCTAAAAATAATGAATTTGGCTTTCTATTTTTTAGGCTTAGAAACTTTTGATAATATCAAAAATAAAGGAGCTATGGGCGTTGAAACAGTGAATGGCGAAAATTTTATGGTATAAAACTAGAAAACATAACTGTAAATTTTGAATATATATATATATAATCACATAAAACTTATCAACCTACAGGATACTAAGAGCCAAGAAGTCAAAGAACCACAGTCAAATACATCTGAAAATAGTACAACTTTCCCAGAAGGTAAATTAAGAGACTTATTGGATTTGCATGGAGATAAAAGATGTTACAAATACCTCATTAGATAAGATTCGAGCTTCTAATTGCAACGATTTCATCTATTTGGATATTATCATGCTTAATATTGATAACATGCCATAAGCTTATGCTTGATACAATATGAAATCAAGTATTGATTTAAAAAGGATTTGTTACACCTAAAATTATATAATTACATTTCTTCAGCTTCTAATGGAGCATTTTATACGGAACAGAAAAAGAGTGAAATATTAGCAGCATTCTCATGGCTTTCATATTTCGTTTCAACCATGGATGAAACTGGGATGCAACTCTTAGCTATAACAAGCAACTCCAAAAGCGGTAAGTTGTTTTATCATTATTATCTAAATAAACTAAGCCTAGAATTTTGATGTGTTAATTGATAAATAACATCGTAAGTTCAAATAAAATAATTGGTCAATTTTTATCAGGTAATGCTACGGAAAAGTCTTTTACTGATTTTATTAAACATGAAGCTATGAAAGCACAAAACTCCTTGGAAAATAAAGTGAAGGAGTATTCTAAAACATTTAACCTATCTGAAAACGAAGAATCAGGTGATTTTTTTATAAATTTCTAGTATAAATATCAAATAATTTTAGTTATATTTCATACTTGGTTTGAAATTGGGATTCAATATAAATCAGTTACAAGGATATTTGTGCATTATTTTACTTCATCTCATTGCCCTGATTTGTATTCCAATTCGAATAAACCTATATGCGATTCTTATCATTAGAATTCAAAAACTTTTTGGATTTGTCTATTCAAAATCTCCCAAATAATTCTTTTAAACAAGATTATAATAAGCAGCGAAATCTTATAGTTATACTTGCTACTCGTTTAGTAGAGAATTTATTGGATCATCCAGCTCAATATTTCAATGTAAGACACATATCTCAAGATCGGTTTTTAAAGTAATACTAAATTTGATCTTACATATTTTTATAAAGGAAAGCAATGATACGCAATCAAATGTAAATTTCCAAACATCATTGGAAGCTGATAAAAATGAAATTAGAAGTATTTTTAAAACAAGAAGTCTTCAATCTTCATTACCACCAACTTTTGCAGATTTATATATTAGGCCTGGGACTAGGGTCGGTGGACAGGTTATACCATCGGGAAGAATAGGTGGGTGGGGATTCGCATATGATATGCGTGGAATTCAACCTGGTGTAGTGACCAATTATGGAGCATGGTATCCCTTATTTTATCCCTATACTATAGGAAATAGCTTCACCTATACCCCACCTCCACCACCTCGTTCTGTTGATTTAGCTTATGGCTCAATGACGCCCGATGAAGTAATAGAGGGAGTCAAATCTTTAAGAGATCCAAACAATGGTTCAGTCAATGAAACTCAAAATCTCAGGGCAAGATCGTAAAATCCATAGAATTGAAACCTAATTAATTGAGATTAACGATTAAATTTGTAACTGCACGAATAAATGACTTTCAAATTCGAGTTTCTATTGTATTTATATATGGGATTGTAGCTTTTAGTTATAAAAGCTCAGTAATAATTCATAATTATTATTTTTGTAGAAAATATTTTATAATTTTTTGTTCAATAAAATTAATAGATAAATAAGATCACTATGATCAACACGAAAGCATTTCTTATATTTTTTAAAATTAGTTCAAAATAGTAAATACTTTAGGTATCAAACAGAGCATCCTATTCAATGCTAAGTAAGATTTTTAATAAAATTTTGATATTTGTGGATAATAGGTGTAATAATAAAATTTACTTGTTAATAAGGTAATGTGATTAGTGTTGGAAAAAAAAAGGTACTTTCAGTGTTTTAAAAGTTAATTTATTTCTTAAAATAATAAAAACTGTCAAATAAATATCAAGTATACTTTCTAAGTATTTTGACTCGTACACCCAGATGTTTTAACCAATGTTAGTTATAACTACACACTTTTGCTACTATGGAAAATTTAGTTAATAAGTAATACTTAAAACATTTCCATGATAATTGTATTTGATCTTGCAACACTCCTTAAAGCACGTAGTTCATAATTGTTTAATATATTAAACATTTAAAGAAATGACTCTTAAAATGTATAAATACATATATATATTAATGAATTATATTTAACCAGCAATTCGCTCGCTGTAACATTTAATCTCGTTTTTCTTATGTTGTTTCCTTTTAGCTTAATTGTTAAGTATATCTTGTTATAGCTCACGAGTATGAATTATTATGATATTTATAAGATACATCTTTTTGTAAAGTTCAAATACATAAGCTGTTACTTAAGAAAACCAATTGATCAATTTGATAAAATAAGAAAAATATTTTTTTTTAATCTATACCTTAGTTTGGAATATTCTTATCTTCAAATTGGGATTTATTGAATGCTTATTCTTAATTAAACATTTTTCAATAATGTATAATTAATAATTTTCCATTAAAAAAATCTTAAAATTGCTATTATCAAGAAGATTTAAATCTTTTATATATAGTGTCTCACATATAGCAAGCGAGTATCGACCACAGACTTAAAGAAAATTTCCTATTTGAATGAATTAAAAACGGTTATTACAAAAGCTACTCGAAAAGATAAACCATCTAACTACAAAAACATTCCTATACTAATAATTATCAATGCGTAACTTGATTAGATCAATCATTTATTATTAAAAATTTTCTTAGTTTTTTAAAGAATTGTTTGTACATTTCAATTTACTTATCACATTGCCACTCAACTTAACCATGTAATATGATTTATCGCAGATTAAAAAAATAATGAATAATTACGCCTGAGGGTTTCAAATTACATTTCCACATAGAGATTCAAATTCCACTTTTTAATTTACTTTCACAACCTACACCTTCTACAATTACAAGACTTACTTTATCAATCTAATCAATAATACTGGTTTAGTGACTTGATAAAAATATAAAATGAAAAAATTTCAAAACATAAATAATAAGAATGAATAGATAGCCGTTGTGCATAACCTGGTTTATTTCACATATCTATCACTATACATACACAGAACTATTAACAATAACACCAGTGAAAACAATGTTTTGGTATTTTGGTGGGGATACCTCAAATCCTCCTAGCTCAGAAATGCTTGAAATCCAACCCTTAATTGAGCAATATAAGGAAAAGATTAATGAACTCAAAAAGATTACTAATAAATTTTTAAGTGAAGTTTCCAACTTTCGACTAAAAGACCAATTTTTTCTTATGAAATATATCCTATCATTCAAAGGAGATGTCAAAAAAGCAGGTTAGATAATACATCAAACATGCCATATTTTCGTATTTATTGGCATGAATACAATTTTCTAACAAATGTCCTCTCAGCGGAAGCAGTATCTAAGGCTTTTGAGTGGAGGAAATCTAATAGTGACTTTGTTAAAGTAATCCCCATAATACTGTATAAATAAACTTATAAATTCTCCCGGCAAATTTCTTATTTACAGAAAGCAATGAATGCAGATCATCACGCTAAAAAAATTGAATTCCCCGAACACATAAAGCCCTATCTTAGAGCTATAAGGAAGTATTTAGCTGCATGGGGACATAAGTCTACAAAAAATGGCCAACCAGTCGTTATTTGTCGAATGGAATCATTCAACTTCTCTGCACTCAGCCAACTAGTACCTGGACACATTATTCAAGATTATATTTTGTTTTCTAACGAAGTAGAATTTTGGGAATGCGATCAATTAAGCAGGAAAACTGGAAAATTACACAAGGCTTATCGTATAATAGACCTGAAAAAACTTCCACTTAAGTCCATCGACAGATCTTTTCTCACATCTTTCAGCAACTCCTCTATGGTTGCGGAATATTTGCACCCACAACTTGTTGGTAAAACTGTAAGTTTTGCTATTAACCAAACCGTTTTTGTCGTATTAAACTTAGATTTCCCTAATTCTTAGATACTATTAAACTCCCCTACTCTGATCAAATTCGTTTTTGAATTGGTCAAAAACATCGGAGTTAGCAAGCGAGCTCTTGAAAAGTTCTATGTTTCGAAAACTCTATCTTCATTTGACTCAGTTAGTGAAGACATTTCAGCTATAATTGACATCGAGGTATCTGAAAATATTTCCACATATATAACAGAAATTTGAAATTAGCTTTTAAACAGAGTATCCCAACATTTCTTGGAGGATTATGTGATTGCCCCGATGGCTGCATCCCTGGCCAATCAAATCAATTTGTGAAATCAAATCAAAAACTGTCAAATGAAATTAATGGCGAGTTGGAACACATAAATACCAGCTTATCTGAAGCTTCTAATATGTCTCAGGTAAAAGCTAAACCGTGAGCTTTTTCTATTACAAAACTGATATTTTTTTTATTATTTTCAGGCTTCTGAGGATGTTAAAATGAGCGATTTCACTGTCTATTTAGAATCTTCCATGGAATATGATGAAATGCCACAAGATGAAACTACCACTATCAACAACTCCAATGGCTATCAAACGAATGCTTCATTAGCAAAGTGAAATGTTCCCAAACAATGTTGTAATATAGTTATATAATTTCAATCAATAAATATATGTATAGAAATAGGATAATGAACCAAGTCTATTCATTTAAATTATAATCATATAAATTTATTTCATATTTTTTTTCATAAATATAATGAATTTTGTTCTTTTTCTGCCTTATTTATTTTCAATTAAAGAAATAGATCTTTAAGCAGTACTGTATATAATTCCTTCTTCATTAGAAGGACCATTTTCTCTCTTGAATTCTTTTTGCGGAAACTCATTCTTTTGTTCTCTTTCAAATTGGAATGCGTATGGCCATTTCACACCACCTGTAAACCTAAACATTTTATTCTTAATGAATTTCGAACAATCCTAACATTTAGATCCCCAAATCGCTTTCATTTCATCACTATACGAGCTGAAATCCATTGCTGGGCTACATTTCCCATGATATTCCTGTAATTTTTACATTTTATTTTTAAATTCTAATTTTTCTTATCCTACCAATGGTGCAACACACAAAGCATCATCTGAAATTTAGAAGATTTTCATTGATTTAAATTTAGAGTATAATTATACTTACTGAAATTAATCCATTCCATGGGGCACAAGCTGGAAAAGTTCCTGGGTTGCTCTACACGAATATTAAAAAGAACAATTTCGTTTTATTCGAGCACACCATTAAGGCAACTCCATTGGGAAGAGCATCTGAGAAACGCTGTCAGAATATATATAACTGCAGCTTTGTCCAACTAACCTCCATGCGAAATCTTCTTTTAACTTTGGGTTCATTTCTGCCAGCCGAGCTGATCGACAACTATAAATTTTGAAATGCGAATAACTTAAATATATATAATTTTACTTTCCAACATAGTCCCTGGGTGGTAGACAAAGATCATTAAATTGGTCAAAGTCCCAGTCTTTTAGAATGATTGGATATAATTTCCTTTTAATACACTAATTTTACCATTTGGACATATTGAGGTATAATTACGCCTTATTTATTATATGAAGTGTTTGATTTATAGTGATGGCTGTTATAGTTTTAACTTACCTGCAAATCCCTATATACCAATGTTTTTTCAGTCTTTCAATAGAAATTGTTAACAATTCTTATTTGAATGTGTATTTGAAACACATATTACTCCAAATGAACTATACTATACCTCTAGCGAGAATTTCTAATCCTTTTTCTTCTTTTAAATCTGATATAGCTTCTTCTTTTGCCTTGTCAAAGTTTCGTAAAATCAACTATAAAACTTTGCTAAACTTGTGCTGTACCGTTTCAACAAATTTTTTAGTTAATTTATTGAAGTCTTTCTCCATTGTACTATCATCACTTCTAGAAACCTAGAAATCAAGGATCACTAAATAAATAATTACAAAAGTTTGAATCCCAACTGACTGGCTTTTTTGATTTATCATCATCGTTTTCAATAGCAATTTCAAATTTCTTTTTCATTTTCTATATAATTTTAGTAAGTGTAATGGCGTTTTTCATTTATCAAAACTCATTACTTACTCCCATGAGCTCATTAATTGGTTCTTCTTCAGTATCACGATCTACTATCAATTTTGAAGCAGATAAGTTCAGTTTGCAGAGCCCAAATGAAAATGTATAGAACATGAAATTAGACTTCACCGATATGGAATTCAATAGTTTCAAACTGTCTAACTTAGAATTTTGTATACTCAAAAGCAGTAAGTGGATTAGAAAAATTGCTTGAGAAACCATTTATACATAATCTGTAAGAAATTTCAATTCTTCTTCGATTGAAACGACTTTATCTAATGGTAATAAGCTCATCAAAATCTATTTCTTCTAGCTTTATTAAGTTTTAAATATGTACATACAATCTATTGGATAACCTATATTACTTTTTGCAACAATCTCAATTTCATAGATACACTAAAAAGTTTAAGTGTATCTACACAACTCGTGTGTTGATATTTGAAATATAAAAATCTAAAGTACTACAATGTAAAAAGTGGGCTTCTGTAATAAATTGAATACATCACACATTTAAATCCGAGGGGGAAAATTGTTACAATAATTAAGTTATGTAAAGGTTGTATTTGAATGACTGTGTTAACACTTGAGTCATGAATTCTCAATGTAACAGTTTACAAAGTTCAACTTAAGCAACCTTTGTAATAAACTTATTGTATTGGCGGTGTGCTATTTATAGGAAAATTTCAATATATTATTAGGTTGAATCAAATAAACAGATAATTAGTGTTTACAGTAAAATAATAATTTCTTTTTCACGACTCCATTTTCGCATATTTTTTCCTTAACCATAGCGAATAAATCAAATGACTGTTTATTAATAATTACTTTATACACCTAAACTTATATATAACTTAAAATGAATTTGTTTTACGATTCCGTCTTCAAGTGTTTTATGTAAAAGTTTTTAGTTAAAAACAATATATTCAATTTTTTCTTGTGGGTAAGTTGGCACTAAGGTAATCATAATATGATAAATAAATGTGCTCTGATCATGATAAAAATTTTATATAAATGTTGAGTAATTCATTAAAATCAAGTGATAGCTTATGTGAAAAATGTTTTGAAATTTTTGATTTTGTTAGTAAATGGGAAATTTGAAAGAAATTTGAAACCAAATTCTTATTTAATGGAGTCATTGAAATTCTGAGGTTATGTCAAGTTTATTTACCTATATAGACAAATAGGAGCATCAATATTATATATAGTTAATCAATCTTCAAAGACATGTTCTTTTAGACAAATTTTTTAAATACATAAAAATTTTGTTATATATATGTATATATAAAGACACAATATAGTTGATAAAGAAACATGTTTGTTACACACATTATGTATCATTACAAATAAATTGAATCTTGTTTATTATTTCAAACTATTATCATGACATTTTGTCTAAAACATATCAATAAATAATAACTCAACTTATTATAAGATAAGCACATTAAATAAAAAGGTATTTTTGAGGTTATATGTAATTGTATTAGCACCCATATGATAAGTATATTACCTACAGACTGTTTATTATATATATTTAAATATACAGTGTTAAAAACGGATAAAAATAATATAAAAATACAAGTATGTTTGTAATTAACCAGCTTGTTCAAAATTACCAATATAAGATTAATGTGCTTAAGTCAATAAAGATTACAAATAACTCACTAATTATGTATATAAGGTTGTACCTATAATATACATATTATGATAAGATAATGATAATAATAAAAGAACATAATTTTGTATAACAATTTATAATTATTAATCAGCTTTTATACACTATAAATTCAGGATTAATCTTGCAACACCTCATACAAAATGGAAAAAACACCCAAAGTTATCTGGTGAATTATATCTGAATAAAAATTTTTCAAAAACTTTACACATTTTGCACATCATAATACCTATTATACTCTAACTCTATAATTTCACACCTCTATAAGTATTAACAATATTCATAAGATATAATTACTATATATATATATGTATGTATATATATATACATATATATATGCATAAGCTACTTATAGTACTCATAAATTAGAAATTTATATAAATTAGATAATTATAAATAATGATATGTATATAGAACTTGTATATTAACATATTTAATAATATATATAAACCTTATATATAATGATATATATCGTCATAATATATAATGATATTTAATTCATATTATTGAAATAAAATGATGTGTGTGTGTATTAAAGTACTGGAGGAGCGGGTTATATAGGATCTAACACAGTTGTCAAATTTATAGAGAAAGGATGGGATGTTATTATTTTGGATAATTTTACTTTTACTACTGAAAAACATCTTAAGTCAAAATTTCAACAAATATTTAAAAAAGAAATTAAATTAGTTAATAGTGACCTAAGGAATTATGAAGATTTGAAATGTGTATTCAAAGAACATACACCTGATATTGTTGTCCATTTTGCAGGTCAAACAGTTTTCTCATATATATCATGAATAATACACACATAAATTTTCAATGATTATATTTATATATATATATATA
>JADHZB010000271.1:0-27466 GCA_015657535.1 Nephromyces sp. MM_2019 | reverse complement strand
ACTTAAGCATTTGTATTGTATAATTTTTTTGTGAGATAATTATGAATGTTAGATAACTAGCCTATGAGATATGTCTTCAATTCACTACAGAGGAGAACAACTATCAACATATGTTTGAATCAAATTAAAACACAAGTTCCGGTTATTTGCTACTTGTGAGCTTACCTGTAGCTAACTCATTGCCCACACCTTTTAGAGAGTAAAGTTCTGTTGGGTTCAGATTTGAATAGCTTATAAAATAATCCTTAGTTGTTTTTAATAAACAGTTTGATCAATGATTTTTTAATCAAAATTATTTAATATATAAAAAGAAAAGAACTCAAAAATGCTTTCTGTATTCAAATCGTTTAGTTTGAAAATATATTATTCAGGTCAACCATCCGACCACTTTCAAAATGGGAGATTTTTCAACGATTTTAACCCTCATAGAGATAATCAGGGATTTTTCAAAGTTGTAAAGTGGATGATCACAAGAACCCGTAGCAAATGGAATTATATAACTGAACAGGATTATGACATTCCACCCAAAAAAGTAATGGGTAGTGACTTAAGAGTAACTAATGTAGGGCATGCAACATTTCTGATTCAAACTGAGGGGCTAAACATATTAACAGATCCTATTTGGGAAGAAAGAGCAAGTCCATTTAGTTTTTTGGGACCTAGAAGATTTATGAAACCTGGAATAAAGTTTGATGACTTACCAAATGTTGACATAGTATGGATAAGTCATAATCATTATGACCACTTAAACCTCCCAACTATAGATGCTTTGTGGAAGAAATTCAATCCTAAATTTATTACCCCACTTGGTAATGACACAATTATCAAATCCCACAATAAGGAAATAAATTGTGAAGCATATGACTGGTATCAAACAGTTCCATTAACAAAAGAAGTTAGCTTTTACTTAAGTCCAATGCAGCATTGGTCAGCCCGGGGTTTATTTGACCGAAACAAAGCATTATGGGCATCATTAACTATCAAAACAAATTCTGGTGATATTTTTTTTGTGGGTGATACTGGATATGGAAATGGTAAAACGTTTGCTGGTTTCAAAAACTTGAGATTAGCTATTTTACCCATAGGTGCATACAAGCCTAATTGGATGATGCATTATGCTCACATGTCACCGTCAGAATTTTTTAAAGCCCATAACGATTTATCCAAACCATACACTATACCGTCCCACTATGATGTTTTCAACATGGCAGACGATGAACAATTCGAAGCATCAAATGAATTGAAGAACATTTTAGACCAAAACAAGGACCACAAAGTCCATATTTTAGCTGTGGGGAATCATTTTATGGTTCCAAAGATATAACACGAACTATATCTAGTCCCGATATAATAGGGAACACTTTCTCTGTTACGAGACATTTTAGCAAGCTTAGGATTTAGTATCAAATTTTTATCTAAAACTTTTCCCAAAAATAAGGGATAAAAGCACTTGCATGCCTGGAAATTTTCGCAAGAAATGTGTTCAAAACTTCCATAATTCAATTTGGAAACATCATCAAACCTCCACAGTCTTCGAAATATTGTAAACAATATACAGTATTTCTGTTTGATAAAACGTTCAATCTTCGAGGCATTTTGTCATGTTGAATTATGGAGACTTCGAAAATGTCCAGAAAATACTCATTTTTTATAAAAATGAAATGCTTTGATTAAAATACACAACATCACTTAATTATAACATACTCATTATAAAATATGTTTTGTCGGTGACATTTTTCAAAAGTTAATGAAATAACATCTGAATAGAAATTAGAATTTGCTATTATGAATTAGCATCAAATAGCAAGTTATAAGACTTATATCAGATGACGATTTTATCACTCGAATAGAAATTTAATTAATTTTTTAATTTTCTCCATTGAAGTATAGCTCTTATCCAATTAATTTTTCATATTTTTCTTTAATATGTATAACATAGATTTGTATATACTTTTTTCAACACAATCGCAATAAGTACAATATCATCTTTCTGGAGTTTATAGAATTTTTAGACAATACTTTAGATATATTAAAATTTGTTTTACTTAAGACAATAGGGTCCAGCTACAATTTCAGAAGTTTAGTATTTTTTTTTCAACTTTGTTTATTTTTAAGGACACTCCTAAAATACCAAAGCATTTAATTAAATTAAATAAGCTTCTTATAATCTTAATTCTATGTAAATTAATACTCTTATCCAAATTGAAGCTATAATAAAAAACAATCAAGGTGATAATATTGGTTATATTATTAATAGAACCCTATGTAAAAAACATTCACAATTTTTCTAATCCTTACATGAAAGGCTTGAACCAATTCATTAACGAATAAAACTTGACACTATCTAACTCTTTATAGGACATATTTCTTTCAATTTGAAAAATTCAAATTCGCAATTGAACACGAAAAATCTGTTTGTTAACCCAGGCTTTTTAAATGCTCTAAAATGCAAATGCTGCTTAAAATTTTACTTGATTATTGTTTCAATAAAACAACTAGAAAATTACCTTCATTTTTGAGTGAATCTCAAAAACAAAGTGTGGATTTCTTATTTAAAAACAAATTAAAGCAACAATTCCCAACTACAATGTACTTTAGCTTCCATTTTTAAACAAATCCAAATTTAAGAGTTTTACATCATTTAGATTAAGCTTCAATTTACAGATGTAGTGATTGAAGGTTCATAACCACAAAAACACCAACATTAAAGAATCGAGAAAACTAAGGTGTAGTAATAGCTAAATTTAAAAAGCGTAGAAAATTCAATTCTTTCAAGTATTTGTGAAATCTTGATTATGGGCTTAAAAGCTTGTTCAAGATTTTTAGATCTGTTACCAAATCAATTATATGAGGCAATATCTATAAAGAGAACTAAACTTCTAAGTCACGCAAATCAAGATCTTCCAGTAACAATTGCCAGTATGAGCTAGCTATAGTAAAAACAATTAACGGTGTTGAGGTATATTTGCTCTGGGGGAAGATTCAATTAAAATAAGGAAATAATCAAACGTAAGCATATATTTAAAAAAATTGCGAATCAGGTAATTCCTCGTTATCAATATAATAGTTGATTTAATGCTAATTCCAAAAAATTTTACACTTTTTTATTATCAAATTTGTTATATACATCTTTCTAAATTTTGAAGCTATTTTATCTTCAAGGCTTTGAAAAACTGTCTGAAGTTGTGTCAATTTTTGAATTCGCTTTTATTATATACAAGTTAAACCTGAATTCCCAACTATAAAAACTTTTAAATTCTTCAATTTTGCTCGAAAATGCTATATTTTTAAAATTCAAGAGTTAATTATAGCTGTAATCTATTGGTTTGGACTTTTGTGATCACTCAATACATCCCTAGCTTCCCTACTCAAGTGTGGCTCCGAATTTAATAAAACTTGAGGAGATTAAGTAAGAATAATAAAATATAAGCAAAATAAAGGTTTAGATATGGAGAATAACTTCAAGGTGCAAATGATGAAGTCTGAGGGTGATGAAACTAATTTTTCTATATTGACAGCTAGTGTAAAAGCTAGCAAATTTCGAGGTGAAATGTTTTAAAAGATTCTTAAGCTTCTAAATGTATAAGGAACGATTTGAAATTATAGAATTAACATCTAATAAACTTGAAGACTCAAAAAGCGAAAATCCTTATCTCAAAAACTTCAAACAAGAAATTTTTAATCAAATTTTAAAAAAAAATTCGTCTTTACAAGATGAGATCCTTGATAAAATATGCCAAATTAAAGCTACTTCAAAACAGAGGGAGGATATTGGTGTGAAATTGTTCGAACTTCAAAAACAAGCAAGATCTATGCAAAAAAATTTAAGTCAAATTGAAGAAGCAATTCCCAATGATGAGGTAGGAGTTAGTTTTAGGCGGTATATAATGACACATAATTTTCATTAAATCCTAAACTACCCTAGACAATTACAACTAGGTTATAGAAGACCTTAACAAAGAAATTTTAAAGGAAGAGCTGGAGCTAGCTGAAGCTAGAAAAAAAGAGATAGAGCTCGATAAGGCCAACATTAAACAAAATGAAGAATTGACCAGGATAAGGAGGCACCTAAATGAATTGGATGAAAAATCACATATATCCCAGAAAACAGCTAAAGTTAGTAATAAGCACTGTTAAGTTATAAATATATTTTTGTTGCCGCATGCATTATAACTTATAGGTTAGACAAAAAGAAAAGCTGAATGTAGAAAAAGAGCTAAGATCTATTGAGCAGCAGCACGAACAAAGGAGTCTGAATGCCATCAAACTAGAAGATCAAATAGCGAAGAAAGAGCAAAAGTCAAATATTCTAAATAGCCAAGTTAACAATTATGTAACTGAACTGGAAACGTGTCAAGAAACAATGAAAAAATCAACCGGTAAAAGAAAGGTCTAGAATGTGTTAAATTGTTGACTAATCTCTATAATTATAATCTTCGAACAACGATTTGAAATTTTTATAGATGAACTTAGCAAGCTTCAAGATTTGAATAAAGCTTGTGAATCTCAAGAAAAAGATTGCTTGGTACAAATTAAAATTCGAGAGAATAATCTGAGAGAGTTGAAATCGATTGTTGATGAGTATTCATCCAAAGAAAGTGCTATAGATGCAGAGCTAAAGTCGCAAAAAGTTAGCTTTATAGTTGTTAAAAATTCTCTTTTTAAGTGTTTAAGCTAATGGAAAATGTGGAACATACATAAGAATTTAGAAGAAAGTCAAATAATTGAAAATGAAAACTTGGAGTTTCAAATAAAACAATTAGAAGGCAAGTTAAAGTTACAAGAGAAAAAAAAAAAGAGCTTAGAAGATACGTTGCTCGAATTGTCATCAACTCGTTCTAAAATTGAGTTACAAATAAATGAAGGTGAAAAGGCTCATGAGCGGGTTCTTTTGGAGTTGAACGAGTCTAGGAAAAGTATTAGGGTAAATCTTTTAGTTTTTTTGATGTTGATAAATCATAAATTTCATTTAGGTCTTAGAAAAAGAAATGGAACAGTTCGGTAAAGAATACAAAGACTTATGCCAAAAGTCACTAGAACTTCAGAATAAAAAAAACCAAGTTAAAAGTTTTAATGAAAAGTTAAATCGGGTAATAGGCGTGGAATTGTAACCTGGCATTTTCAAATTTATTCGCTTAGCGATGTTTTGCTATAATCAATAGGATTATAGAACCTCCTTGGAGAAATTCCAGGACCGTGAAATATTCATAGAAACAGTCAAAAACCAGCTTGCTAACCTAAACTTAAAAATATTAGAAACATGCAGCGAAAATCAAAAATTGAAAAAGAAACTATATAAATCATTAGAAATCTTTAAGCAAAAAGAGTCTATCATTAATAATGTGAGCATAAATATTGAACGTTAGAGATTTGTTTGAATCTCGTCTATTTTTTGAAATCCCTTTAATTTACGAAACCAGCTCGAACAGCGTGTAGGGAAGCAATATGTCTCTTTACAGAAAAAGCAATTCCTAGTTAATAGGCTTTCTAAGTTCGAAACGCTTAATACTTATATATAATTAGAGATTTGTGCTATAAAATATCTTTGCAGCACGCTCAAAATGAAATCACAAATGAGTAAAGACTCTATCATGGGTGAATACGAGTTCAAGATTATGCATTTAAGGTAAGTAACTACAACACAAGATTCATAGACGCAGTTAACAACTTGAAATTTTTCAGTGATTACTGTAAAAAGATAGAGAAGAGCAATATGAACTGTCAAAATGTCTGGATTGAGCTTCAAGCTAAGATTACAGTTTCAAAAGAAAGGATTTCGGAGACCCATGATAAGGTCGAGCAAACCTCTAATAATAAACAGTTTAAAAATAGCATTACAATTAAAAATTGCTCAGATAACTTCAAAAAATACTGAAATAATGGTTTTACAAGAACAGAAGTTTCGACTAGAACAAAGATTAAATAAGTACAGAAACCTTAAAACAAGGTCTAAAAGAAAGTTGTTAAGTGAAAGAAATGAATTAAAAAAAATTAATTCTTTGCTTTTCGAATCTAACAACTCTGCTTCAACATTAAAAGAAGATAATAATACTTTAGAATTTCTCATGGAACAAAAAAGAGCTGACGGTGAATTTAAATTAAATCAGTATAAAGCAAAATACAATGTAAGTCTTGGTAAATTTAATTAGACACAATTCTAAAATTCTAAAGAGTTCACAAATCAAAATCCTTTTAAGTCAATTGTGAATTCAAAAAAAAGGGCATATCGACAACTTGTCAGAGCAGAAAAGGAAAATTTTAAAATTAAACAGAAGTTAGCTGAGTATAGGGAAATGAAAACTCATGGTGACTCTAATCCACTTGAAGTAAGTATCTTAATAATTACGAAAAATTAATTACCATATTAAGCCTTGATTTATAAAAAGCTGAGCTTAAGAGAAAAGCTAAAGAAAATAAAGTCTTTCCGTAAAAGGAAAACAGACTTGTCAAAATTACAAAAATCTACTTCTGAAAAAATGATAAGGGTATTATTTGTTTATTAGCTCTTGGAGAATGTTTAATGTCGAATTTTTAATCAAATTGTTGTAAATGTTGAAAATTCAGTGGGCTAGAAATTATATTGTAAATGTTTCTACTGGGCCGAGTAGAAAAAGTGCTACCAAAAATCCGAACACAGTTGCTGTTTATGACCTGAATCGGAAAATGAGTTCCTTATATCATAATATCAAACTCAGTAAAGGTTCGAATATTGATTAACATATTGCAATCTGTAATTTGAACCTTGTATTATTTTTCAGAGCAATACACGGTAATGAAAAAGGAGTCCACAGAAGTTGAATTGAAAATCCAAAATGTAATTGACAGCTTATCTAGAATTAAACACAATCATAACTTATTATACAACCTATCAGCTAATATCAAGCCGAATACAAAAGTGTGGGAGTATTGATGAACTAAAGAGAAAGATTGAGAATTTAATTTTGCAAAGCTTTATACTTAAAAGTATTGTTTTTAAACAAAATTTATTAAGTATATAATAGTATCCTTTCTATTGTAATAAAAAAGCCCATAAAGCGAAAATTTTTGCGGAAGCTTATACAATGCAAAGACTTGTGAATCTTTTTCATACAAGTAGTAAAGTTAAGCATTCTAAAAAAGTGAGAAGGCGTTGTTTACATTAAAAATTCTTAACAATAATCTCTCATATGCGATTAGAACAAAAGTTTAATTATTAAAATAAATAATGAAATCAAGATTAATAATGATATATTAGAAGTATTAAAAAGGTTTCATAATGTAAGAATTAAAATACATGTGTAAGTTATTTAAGCGTAACACTAACATGTAATATCATTTTTTTAGGAGATTGTGCCATTTAGACCAATTTTCATAATACTTTTAGATTGGTGCCAGCAACTTAGAGACATCAATTTGTAAACAGATTACAAAAATATATCGCACTTATTATATATATATGCAAGCATGAATAAACACAAAAATTGAAATGTAGCAAAAATTTCAGTATTTCATGTAATAAAAAAATGATTTTTATATAAGCTACTCAGTAGTTTGAACAAATATTTCCAAAAACTTATTAACGTTTATATATTTGAGAATTAAATATTCTCAAAAGTAAAGTTTTTCTATATGAAACATAAAACAGCAAGTATCTCTTTTTGGTAGAAAATTATCCTCAGGTATAAAAAATTTACATCAATAAATTAGGAAATTTTCTTGGTGGATGATACGGGGAATGTTTTAGATGGAGATTCAGGAAATGCTGTTTTGTTGATAAAATCCTCGGCTGCTTTGTGGAGTGCTAGATATTCTCTTCCTTCTTGGGTTGCTTCTAGCATTTCTTGTTCCTTTATTAGTTCAGGTCGATAAGTCTTAGGTACCTTTGGGAATTAGGAATATAAAATAAGGTGAATTACTGCATAAATTGAAAGATTTTGCTATATCTAGAATAATTACCTCGGGCCTCTTGTATTGGTTTAAGCTTTCAGGGAAAGTATAATCATTAGGAGCCATTGACATAACATCTTCTCTAATCTTTTCAAGTGCCTTTTTGTCATTCAAAAACATTTCGAGTACATCTGGTTTATCAAGGTAATCCATATCAGCAAAATTTATGGACAGGTTGTTATCAACAGCTATTTGGGCTTTCTGTTGCATAAAAATATAATTCATAAATAGGTTTATCATTATAATTCAAATTGAAACTAACCATAGCTAATTCCTCGTCAAATTCTTTAATTGCATCAACATTTTCTTGAGTCAATGTTGTTTTAGTGGTAGTGAAACTATTCATTTCGAGTAATTTGGATACGGCCATAACACCTGTTGAGTTTAATCAATTTGGTGGTAAATAAATACATTTGTAAATTTAATGCTACCCTCTAGAAGGATGTAACTAATTCAACTTTAAGAATTGATGAAATTTAATATAAAAAGTTTATGGTGTTACTTGCCTGGGTGACTGACAAAAGTTATCTGGTTCATTCGAGTACCAAAGGTCACCATAACATCGGGTATAGCCTCTTTGTTAGTAGTAAAAGATGTGCTTTCACCCATCATGTTTCCGCCAGTGCTTCTCCCTGGGGAAGTAGTGAAACTAGGAGGGGATTGGCTATTAAAATTGGCATTAGGATTATAGTTAGAGGATGAGCTTGAGTTTGCTTGGGGTCCATTAGTTGCTGCTTGCTTGGCAGTGTTAGAAGCTTGGGCTTCAGCTGCTTGCTTAGCAGTGTTAGAAGCTTGGGCTTCAGCAGCTTGCTTAGAAGCAGGAGTAGGTTTTGGTTTTGGAGTCGTTGATAATAGGCGAATGATACCGCGAAACATTTTCAAGAACAAATTATAAATGTATAGTTATATGAATTAAGGGGAAAAAACAGAAGTAAAAGGTAAATTAAAAATTGAAGATTTGTTTCTAAGTGCTAAATGAAAAAGAAATAAAGCTTAAATCAAAAAAGTCCGAATGCAATTTAAGTTAAAAGTTCTGGTAGATAAACTAGGTCATAATTTTTCAAGGCATTTATTACCTATAAGATCGAAAACTAGGATGCTTCAGCTTTGTAGAATCTTTATCAAACTGTGTCATTTTTGCCAGATTCAGCCTTTTTGGAAATCATATACACATGCCATTTGAACTAGAACACAATCTAGCATAAGTTATAGGTTTTTTATATATTTTTAACAAAATATCACCCAAATGTTTTTACTCTACAATTTTATTTATTTTAGCAGACAAATTAGTAAATAAACTTCTTTAAATTTGAGAAATTGAAACAATTAGCATCACTTATATGAGACTCCTATAAATAATTATAACCTAGACTTTCTCATACTAGGGCACACTGTATCAGATCCTCATGTAACGAATTTCATAGGTATATTAATCACTCTAAAAGAGGATAATTCACCCTTACAATCAGAAATTGCCTAGAGAAATTTACATCTTATTCGATGAAACAAACCAAATCACATTGTATTTATTAAATGAACATTTGGCATCACAAACAACTTCATAAACACTTAACATGCCTGGAATATCAACGAATTTATTAACATATATAACAATATTCGTACTGAAAGCTCAATTGATTTGCTTAAGCTTTTCTCTATGCATCCATAAAGGATCAAACAGTTGCAAGCCTTTAAGTTTTTTAAACACAGGGAATCAATTAAAAACGAGGAATAGAATCTACTCTTCTATTCGGTTGGTCAATATATGCTAATCTTGATTAAATGTTTAATTCAAACACTCTGTTGAATCACTTTTTTTTCTCAGAGATTTCAAAAAAGTACTAAATGGAAAACGTGCTTTATTTTTAGATCCTGAATACTTAAATAAAAAGCATATACGGCTGTTCCACTCAATTAAACTATTCAACGATTTATCACCATATGTCATTGATGGAGCGTATTTTAACAACACCGATCCATTTGGGGATGACATCCTAGATATACCCATTTCACGGTGAATACGCTTTAAATTTCATGCAATTTTTAATTCTGAAATGAATCAACTAATTTTAACTACTGTGCTTTGATTAGGGAGTATTCTACAGTCATCAATGATACCGAGATCTTAGAAGAATCGAATTTCAATGAAAACGAAGCTAATGAAATAAGTCCCAATTGGCACAGACTTCATCGAAATTCATATCAGAGTACACCACTTAAGGATGGTAATATCGAATGGGATGATTATGACCCAAAACTTGTTTATTTTACACAGAAAGATGACAATGACGATGGCAATCCTTATTATAATGGTTCAATTCGCTCACAAAATCCATCTTACATCAATCCCAAAATAGGGTTCTATAGAACTGGTAGAAAACGAGATGAGCACCGCAGGACAGACACTGGTAAAACTACCCAAGCAAATTTTTAATTATAAAACAGCTAGTAAAGCATATATTGAGTATAACTTGTAGGAATTAAGAATTTCATGAACATCTAATATTTCCTATAAAGGTATAAAAGTTGGAAACACTATTTTTTTTAACCTTATTCATAGGTCTAAAACAAAGACTTCGTTGGGGGGGTCCATCCCCATGGAATAAGCATTCAAGCGATATAAGTCGTGGAAATTGGACATCTCCAAATGACAATTTTAAAGTAATTAATAAAATCATATGAATATTAAAAAAAATATGAAAAGATTTTATTAAGAAATAGGCACATTCAATAAATGATTTTCAATGATCAGGATATGCTTGTATCAGTTGAGTGGGAGCGGAATTCACCTCATATTCATGATACTAATTACTTTAAAAAGTATGATCACTTTGCCATTTTCACAGTTTAAAATAAGCTGATTAATGCTAAATAATTACTCGCTTTTTCTATAACAAGATCAATTGTGGAAACTGGATGGGGTGATGACAAACAAGCCCAAGATAGTTATTGGGATATACAATTTATCGGATCAATTGATACTTTTCCCCAAACAGAGCCAGCAGGAATGAATTTTACAATAGATTTCAATTGGTAAAGTCTTTACTAATTAGTTTGAAACTATATAAATAATTTTATCCAACTTCAATGATAAAAAATTAGGGTTCCATTCCTGAAAAAAAAATATCCAAGAGGCTACCAACCTATAAAGTCTAAGCCATTTAGTTTGGGTGGCGTTGATCCAGTGCAGGTATTAAATACATCATTGACCTAAGAGTTTAGCTAAACATTTTTCTAATTTTGATTGATTAGCTATGGTTTTGGCCAGCTGGTTGTGGGCTATCTTCAAGTAATTACAGCTCTGTGAAACTTATAACGAGGCCTGGCTGGAGCCTTCCTTTCCCATTGAAAATATGGGCAAGCAGTGAGTATGGTACAATTACCCATGGCCCTTTTCTATTAAATTCTGGAAATTATACAACATCATCTATAAACTTTTGCAGGTAAAAGTATAAATAACTGGTTCTTGAATAATTTTTATGAATAATGATAAACAACTTCAGATCTCAGCTCATAGTCGTTTAACTTAATCCATAAACCCATAAAAATTTGAAAATAACTACAGATTTCTAACAAAAAGTGATCATGACTTAATTCAAGACAACAACCTTGAAAGAGAGCTGGTCCTGGGGCCATCGGGAAACGTTCAAATTGGAGTTGGAATTGCTGATGAAAGCTGGGAATGGGATGATGGAACATGGGACTTCGAAAACTGGCTTAAGAAACAGACAGCAGTTCCTGATAATCCTTTGACACAAAAATTACCTACAAGGTTGGATAAAGACTCCACCTTGATTATTTATGCTTTTATATCATATTTCCACGATTTTTATTTTATTCAGTTTCACACACAGTGAGTGGTACGAGAACTTTAAATATAAGTATATCCCCGATAAGCATTTTTCTAACTATCTACCTAATAAGCTGTCTAGACAGTCTAATATCTGGAATAGGCATGCTTTTTGAAAAATCAATAATACCAAGATATTTACCACGCAACCGACATACCAAAATGTCTATTGACGCAGATAAATTATCTTAAAACAGCATTTCCCTAATATATCAACCGACATACCAAAATGTCTATTGACGCAGATAAAATATCTTAAAACAGCATTTCCCTAATATATGGAGATTGTGGAATTTTCCATTGTAAATTATATGATTATTATTATAAAATTGTTAGAACACATCAATTAAAATTATGTAGCAAAATTTAAAATTAAAATCTATATCAGCTGGTTTTTTTGAATATATTCTTTAGTAAATAAAATTTTAATCATTTCTCTTCAAATTGATAAATTCAAAGATTTACAAACTTTATTTATCTAAATCCCTCGATCTTAAGTATTGACTATACACCTGTAATTAAATTAACTATAGTTTATATATATCCGAAATAACAAATTTCTACTTACATTTGATTTTCGTGGATATATAGATGATCGACAATGTTAGTTTCTAAGTCTTTTAAACCTAAAACATTTGTAAATTCCTTAGTTTTCAAATAAGATTTTGTCTTCAAATAGCCTAAAATCTGTTTTTTTAAATCCTATTTAGAGAGATTCATTAAATAATTACTTGTATATTTTAATACTAAAGGTTGAACACCATATGTTCCTGATAAACAAGTCCTCATTATTCCAGTGTATAAGTTGGATTGAGTGTTTTGTATTTCAGTCTTTATAACTGAATGTGGTTAGAGATAATAATCATTATTCTTAGTAATTATTCTAATTAGGGGTTATACCATCCAAATTAGAACAGACTTAGATTTACCTGTTTCAAAAACCAGCACCGAAAGCTCATCATGTACACTACTATGAGATTTTCGAACTGCTAACACTGGACCTCCCTGATGCTTTCAAAAACTGTGAATCTGTAGCACCTTGGACCATACTAGTAGCAGTTACCAGATAAGACAAATTACAATCTATATAGCTTCCACTGTATCCACTACTGCTACTATTACTACGAAGTCCACGCCTATGTGCTATTTCTTTCGATAGTTTAGCTTGCGAATACGGATCTAATTTTCTCAAGCCTCTCTAACTTTCGGAAATCTGATAAAAGCACGACAGATTTATTTAACTGCACAGCAAAAGCCTTGGCTAAAAATCTAACACTTTTGACTCGAGATAGGTTCCAGAACCACCCCTTATGTGTTACCTATCTAGATAATTACTAGTGACAAAGCTTTCATCATCGTATACCTTGGAAAGAAAAGGTTTAAAGTGTTGAGTGTGTTTTATTCCATGTTGTTATCTACAATTATGATAGTATTCAAATTTCCAAGATTTAATGATTTATTAAGTTACTCCTTAAAATAAACATATTCTCTTTACTGGGTAAAACTCATTTTTCTTAAAGCAACTTTGTAAATCATTTAAAACAATTATTTGGATTCACAAGAACAAAAATCAATGTAGACTTAACACGATTACATTTGATTGAACTTGTGATACACTATCAGCAGCTGATAAGCTTTCTTGTATACTTCTTGGTGTTTCTTGTGAAAATGCTGAAGGTCTAACATTTTTTGAACGACTTTTTGAAGATGATCTTGAAGAGTGCTTTGATTTTTTTGATGAGCTTTCAGAGTTTCTTGACGAGCTTCCAACAAGTCTGAATAAATGTCCAGACTTTTTTGACGAGTGTTCAGACTTTTTGGATGAGTGCTTAGACTTTTTGGGTAAGTGAGCAGATTTTTGGGATGATTGTTTAAATTTTCCGGAAGAATGTCCAGATTTTTTGGATGAGTGTCCAGACTTTACGGATGAGTCTCTAGTGTGTCTGGAAGGGTTTTCAGAATATTGTGAAGAAACCCCCGAGTGTGCTGATGATAATTCAGACCCTTTGGATGAGCTCTGTGATGACTGTTTTGCCTTTAGACCATACATGATAAATGTCGACAGGAATTCTTAAGCTATGGTATAATTTTAACATTGAAGTAGAACTTAAAGTTTTATCTCACTTCTCACAGTTACAGTGTTTTATAAAAATTGCTCAATCCAGCAGCTAGAGTTTTAAAGTGAACAAAAAGAGAATATAATGGGATTAATATTTTTTCTCTGATTAAATAATTGAGAAAAGAGTTTACCAAAATTGTTATAAGGCTTACTCTCGATATTGCTTACATTTGAGATTGAAATTAACAACAAGTTTCAATTTAAAGTATATTTGTGTAGGTGAGTAGGCCCTAGGAAATATTGGGAGTATTATTATTTCCTTATTGTGCTTTAAAATAAAACTTATTCTCGCGGTGAAAGGACTATTAAATATTTGCTAATTTCAGTCTATAGATTCAATTATTAAAAATATTGATTATCTAAGAAAAAATAAGCCAGTTTAAAACTCGCAAAAAATTTTGCAGAAAGGGGAAAAATTTCTAGTAGATGAAGATAAAATATTTTGGCTTTGTGTTTGGGTTTGCTGATTAAGGTGCTTTTTGTAAAGCTGATTTCTCAGTCTCAATTGTAATGGAGTCATCTTCAGTGGTAATTTTATCATGTATTTCCTTTTTGTTAATTGTGTCTTTCAATAGTATTGCACAAGGGCAGTAGACGATTATTCCAAAAATATATAAAATACCTAAATTTTGAGGCAAATAATAATTGAGTTTAAGGGCTAAATTCCTAATTGCTTTAATGATAAATAGAGTTTCATAAAGTAATAGGGAACTATAACGATTAAAAACTTATGATTTATTTTTAATGAAGGCTTTTGCAATATTGAGTACCTGTGATCATAAAATTATAACGGTAATCCTTAGCATCTGAAATGACGCCACCAATTATTGCTGAAATCGACCAACTAACGGCCGAGAGGGATTCCATGGCAATCCACCTAGATCGACTCTCAACTGGTACAATTTCTTGTATAAGGCTATGGTTAAGTGGTGATGGGGCATTTTGTAAACCTCCTCTAAGTATAAAAATTAAACTTGCTGTTAAAATAAAAGTGATGGGTGAATACTTTAATAGCAGCCAAACCTCAATAAATAAAAAACTATTACAATAGATAAGCTTGTTGATCTTCGGAAAATATATAGGCAGCTGTTTGTAGAAAAATATACCAAAATTATAGTATAAAATGTATATATTAAAACAGAAATCTTTAATTATTTAGGTTTACATAGATCCTAGGAAAATGCTTGCTAAGGCTGATTTTGCTCGTCCATATCTCTTAGAAATGTGATACAGGGCTAAGTAAATTCATATAAAATGTCCATAAGCACGTTCTTAAATTTTATGGTGCTAATTGACTCCCTTGAAATTAAATTCTACTTACCTAGGGTTGATAAAGCAATGGATAAAGTATATGTGGTAGAGAGAAGACATGTGTGGATGGGCTGGAAACCGAATTGGTGAATGAAAAATAATGGAAAATACTTTACAGTCATACCTAGAAAGATTTTTATTAAAAATATGTGCCAATAATGATAAATGGTTTTAAATTGTTTCTCACCAGCCCCTAAAAAGTTAATATTATGAGATAGCCAAATAAGCCATGGTATGTCTTTACGTTTTATTCCCCATATGTTATCATTTATGTCAACCGTTGTCTTTATACTTTTTATTTGTTTTACTTTTGATCTATCAACATCTTTCCAATTCCATAAAGTTAGAACCTGAGAATGAAAGTAATGTTTTCTAATGTTATTCCCTCAAGTAAGCAATCTAAAAATGCAAGTCCTACCTGAATTGCACTAAACAGAAGCCCATATTGTAATACACGTCTAACAATATGAAGATCCCAAGTGTCTTTACTAAAATGGAAAAGTGCAAGAGAAAAAAGTGGTCCTAAACCCCTTGACAGAGTGGCTATAATTCTCCTATAAACATAAACTTGGCTTCTTTGCTCTAAATTTCGAAAATTTAGGAATCATATTGATAATCTAAGAAACAAATATAAAGAAATCAATTAAGTCACCTGGTAATACAGAGTCTGTAAGAAGTGACTCTGAAATTATATAAACTGTCTCATACCACACAGACCAACAAAATGAGCTTAATAGTAGGATTCTTAAAGAATCATTTGCCAATCCCAGATAATTCACAGCTGTTGAAGAGAGTGTAAGAAAGTGGGAAGTTATGATTTTCAAATTTTGATTGTAAGAATTTATTTGTTCTAATGAAACCTTACCCATGCAAAATAATCCAAACAAAGAAAGTAGGCGTAGTATAAGCCTACGTTTATTGTGATATCGATCGCATATAGCAGCCGTAAATGGACTTAGGATCAGGACTGCTATAAGGTGACTTGTTGACATAAGTCCGACCTAATTTCAATGAATAGGTTAGTTTGGTCTCGTAAAAGTAGTTTTTTGCATTATATGAGGCTTTGAAACTTTAAAGAAGTTGGAAATTAAAATGTAGGAATTTGTAATATTTACCGTAGTGTTATCTCCAAATTGCATACGAATATAGTTATCAAAAATCGAAGCTGAACGTGTGGCATAAGAAACCCCCGAAATGAACCGAAAAGTAAACCTGTAAATTGATACATAAAAAACCACATTTTGAAGGTGGTCAAATAAGACTCTTTCAGGTAATTTAGCCGGGTAAGGTAGTAACAGTCCAAAAGGGATGCTAATGAAGCTTGATTAAATGTTAGTTAAATAGATAGTAAATTGCTGATACATTTATATTATTGGTTTTTTTAAGTAATTAATATCTTAACATTCAAAGTTTCATGATTCGGTTGAAAGGTGCTACCGAAAAGGCTAAATAAAGATGCTCCTATTGGCTAATATTAATAATTTTCACAAGCTACTTGGAAAGTAAACTTTCTCTCATAGACAAAGTGTTAAATTACTTACATCCAATACACATTTGGGTGCCAGGCTTTTTCGTTTTCTGTTAATTCTACATCTTTCAAAGCATTTTTTGAAGATGCTTTAGTTGACATAATTGGTTAGAACCGTGGCTTTGTAAAGAAGAAGTGATAGGCAGCTGAAAGTTGCAACGTAAATTTCAAGTCACAACTATTTGAGGAACTATTCTGATTATAGGCCAATTACACAAAATAAAAAGTTAGGCTTAATATTTGAGCCATAAAATGTGGCATCACAGGTTGTTAGTATAACAAAATTATGAAAGGTTTTAAAACTCATTTAGCACAAAATGATATGAACCAAAAACTTATTGATATATCTAAATTTTTGTCACTAAGCAGAGTGATACAAGCATGTTATTATTTACACAAGATAATAAAAGGTTGAAAATATTCAACATATTCTCTGTGTTGAATGATTTAAAAATCTCAAAGGAGCAAAACCATTCTTTTGTTTTCCTAATGAAAATTGTTTTGATTAAATAATCTTTCAATATGATATATATTAAAATGGAATATAGCTAATTTTAAAATACAGCAATTATGTTGAAGTTTTCGAAATATCAAATATTAACACCCGAGTAATTTAATTGCCATGTTTTATTTGTTTGATTTCCAAGCACGCCTAATGTGATAATTTAAAGTAATTAATTTATAAGTGAAAGCTTATATAGTTTTTTCGGAAGCAGTAAGAAATATAATCAAGATGATGTTTTAAAAAATTAATCAAAGTTTAGATTAAGATATAAATTTTATAAGCGTTGGAGTTAAAACATCGTTATATTTTTTCATAGTGAACTTTAGACATCACAAACATTTGAAAATTGTAATTAAATTAACAAAACGAAGCTTCTCTTTTGGGTCCAATGAGAAGATTCCTATCTATCGCCAACAAATTATCCACATAATCAAATTATAATCTTTATATAAACTAATTAATTCCTGTTAATACTGACTTACTGAATTATCTTTAGTATCTTTCAGTAAATGGACCGTGAATAAGATAAAATCCGGGTTTAGTCCTACAAAAATATGTTTTTCTTATCACTGATTGATGATAGCATCCCTCTTAGCCCTTCCCAATTTCATTTGGATCTCCAAGAAACGCTCTCGATAGTCATACAAAATAAATATATTGACAAGGTCGGTTATATAATTTATAAAAAATCCATTCCATAACACTTTAATAACCCCTATTTCATCTAGACATAATGACAAACTTTCTAAACAAATACTTAGAAATCAATAACACTTAACTACCACCTCTATAAATCAACTATGTATGCAATTTGTTAGCAACTTCTTACCCAAAACTCTTATCTATTTCAAACATAATACAATGCACTACTCAGAGAACTAATAATATTAGTTAGACTATTTAGTACTTCCAAACTCTTAGCAAAATCATTCTATAAACTATAAAATGATGTATTTTAAATCAATTGTTATCTCTTATCATTAGATTTACTGCTAAATTTATTAATAGATATTTCTTACAGCCGCTGTTGAATTATTGACTATCAAAGTTTTAACTATCCTCAATTTTGTGTCCTAAAATTATTTTAGGTTATTCCCAACCTTGGTTTAGTTGTTGGACTCTATGATATTATTAAAGTCAAAGAAGGTATTGTGAGACGAGGAGATGGATCTGTAAGCTACAAGGTTGAAATCCGTTTGGTAATATTTAAGCCTTTCAAAGGAGAAGTTCTGGATGGCGTGATCTCCAACTCACACAAGTCAGGACTAAAAGGTATAATTAAAGCTAAATCCAAACAATTTTAAGCATTCTTCAAAGTATGATTACAAAACTATATTTTATAGTCTCTTTGGATTTTTTCAATGACATTGAGATTCACGAGGCACACCTGAGAGACCCGAAAGGATAGTAAGCTCCACCCTTTTTATCAATTTTCATCATTATTAGTTTTTTTCCTTCATTCACAATAGCGACGAAACAGATCAATTATGGTATTGGGATTATAATGGCCATAAACTTTATTATGAGCTTAACCAACCGATTCGATTCAGAGTCATTGATATCCGATTTCCAAACTTCAAAGGTAAAATTGAATCTACTTGAAATTTGCTAAAGAGCTACGGATATTTAGAAAACTTGCAAAATAAAATCAAATTTCTAAATTATTTCAACTTCTGGTGAATGATAAAATCATGATAAACCTATAATTTTTTATTTAGATGTGCAAACCAAGAAAAAGGCTGATTATATCGCTCCAATGATCATAATTGTAAGTAACAGTGAAGGACTTAATAATCTTGAAAAGTCAATTAGAATTTCTATTTAAATTAACTATGTGACATATTACAATTCAATTAGGGATCTGTAGCCGATATTGGATTAGGAATAAAACAATGGTGGACTTGACTGAGCTCTCAAGCATCGCTTTATAGTAAATATATTTATAAACTATTTCATCATCCTTAAGATATATTTAATTTATTAATAAGTTGTAGCACTATAATTTTAATAGGTTGAAGAATAACATTGTAAATTCAACAAAATCAAATGATAAATAAATTGAATACTACCTAATGAATAATACATGCCCCTAGAAAAGAATCTACTCGAAAAATAGTTCATTTGCATTGGCGATTTTTTACCTATTTAAACTGGCAATGTAGAATAAAATATACTAATAATTCTCCAATTTTAAAAAGTTAATCCATTTCCACAAGATATACAACAAACAAGTGGAAACAATTTTACTTGACCCAAGTTTGGACTAACTTAACAAGTATTTCTGATGGCTTAAATATTATGATTTTACCACATTAAATAAGGCTTTAAAGATATTATAATAATGATTGTTTGTCTAATGGTTTATTACTTCATAAAAACTTGTTCTAAAATTTGAAAATAATTTCTCAAACTATGATTGTTATTAATATTACATTCATTGAATATAAAATAATGCTTATGACTACACATTCGACTCTTAGTGAGGTGATTCGAAAATAATATGCCAGAAAATGCTTAAATTAAGTAATTCTTATCACTTTTACGACTAACTGTGAAAAAGAAACAATTTGAGATTTATTTTTTAGAAATTTAGGATTATAATTAAGCCTATAATATGATTTATATCTCACTACCCAGATATACAACTAAATTAGATTAAAAATTCAAATAAAATAATGGTAAAGTTAGCTACGAATGAACTTATCATCAATTTATTGTTAAGTTCTATAGCACTATCAATTTGGTCATACAAATTCCGAAAATTACTCTATGGGCAAATATTTAATATAACTTTTAAAGTGATAAATTATAGAAAAGTGATGAAAACTAAATATTAATTTAAAAATTATTATAAAAATGAAGCTTAGCTTCTGTTAAGCAAAGGTGAGCACAAATTTCGAAGTAAGTATTCCAAAATGTTAAATTACTATCTTACGTTTGTAATTTAGAATCTATGAATAGATAAAGACTAATAAAATCAAATTATTAAAAGCTGAGAATTTCTAGTACATTATACAGTAATATGGATAAATGAATAAACAATTAGATTGACTTGATATAGATTATTAGAAATATATTATATAAAATTAATATAAATGCAATTAAAGATTTATTTAAAAGGCGGAGCATTCAAAACTGAAGGAAATATATATTAAATATAAATGAGTTTCCATTTCTCATATATATATATATATATATGTATATAAACATATATATATTCTTAAAAGTTGAGCATTTATTTTATCCATGGTAACACTTTCTTAAACCAATTCTTGTATATATATCGTTTCCAAGAGGGAAATTAAAATATCAATGTCCAATTTATTCCTATTCATATAATTTATTACATTAAATTCTATTTATTCAGTCCTTATCTATTTTTTTTACTGTTTGGCAAAATTAATGCTTATAATGGAAATTGTTTATAGCCTTAAAATCGAAAATCGAAAAATGAGTAAAGTGACAGCTTTGATTTGAACAATCCAAACTTTCATATTCAATGGAAACAAATCTATAAAAAATGAGAAATTTGAAATCATTTGTTTCCTTTCAATAAGTTTAATAAAATTCACATATTCTCAATGCTTAATCAACTCATATTCAAAGTTCTAAAAAACTTCGGAAAGGAGTTTTTTGGAGAATATGATCCAACTGAGAACCTAAGTATTGAATCAGTCACGGAACCAGAGGTAAAGTGTTGATTATACTAGAGAATACACTAGTTCATTTGAATTTATAATAGTTTCATATGCTACAGCTTCAAATTCAAAATGTTTGTTCATTTATCTAACAAAGTTTTCGAAAATCAATTAACTTAATTAGCATTGTTATTGATGCATGGATATAGCCTTCGATATACAGTTTGCATTAATGAGATGGATATAAAAATTGAAGTCTTAAGATTTTCCATAATCAAATAAAGCTCAAAAATGTGTTATTAAATGAATGAAACTCTTAGGATGTTTAAGAAACCATATTTACTACATTTCCTACCCACTTTTTGAATTGTATAAGATTGACTGAAAATTTTAGCTAGAAAGTTTAATACATGACCTGCAATTATCATTTGATTTCAGATCAATCTTTCCAATATTCCTTTCCCACAAAAAGTTTTTGAAATAGCAGAGATACCATTTGCTGTTGACTACTCTAACATTGGAAAGGTTCATGCAAAATTCTCTTGGAACACATTCATTGGAGATAGTAGTAAGAATCCCTTTGAAATCAATATAGAGGATGTCGAGCTTCGATTGAGGTTCCTTTATCCATCAGAATGGGATGCAGAGCTTTGGAGGTAAATATATATACTTTCATAATTATAAAAATACAGGTCCTGGTAGTAGGAATAGCTAAATTGCTCCATTTGAATCAACTAGTTGTAAACTTACATATTAAGTCACCACCCTTATATCTAAAATATACCATCTACCCCAATCCACAAGGTTTATATATACATTTATTATTACATCAATTTCTAATTACTAATATTAATTTGATAACTTATAAGGGTCTATTTCACATGTTTTGCTTAAGAATCTTCAATATGGTGTAACCTCTGAATATTCATAAAAAATTATTCATGATTTACCATTCGTATTCGGATTTGGATAAGAAAAATAAATCTTAAAATGAAATGCTTCTAAAAACTCAAATTAGTACAAACATCAATCTAAAAAGTTTATAACCCCTAGTATAAGCTAAACCATGAAAAGACTCATGTTTGATTTTGTTTCATCGATCTATTTAGGAACAAATTACTGAAATCAAAGCTAAAAAAGGTTACAACATGGGAAACCTTTGTCAGTCTTCTGCGGAAGGAAAGAAGTTCAAGATTTTTGAGTGGCTTGGACGCACGGATTGTAAATTCATTAAAAATAAGAGCAAAAAACATTCACGCTTACCTAGTTGATGACTACTTCCACACACTACCTTTTGCCTTTGAGGTACTTCAGTAAAATTACATTGTTTTTTAAGAATAATTTATATAACAATATGGTATTCATTTATAATCAAATAAAATAAAACAGTTGAAGATTGATGAGTTTTTAATGGATTCCCCTAAGCATGATTCAGGGATCCTAACTCCAACTGAATTAAATGGAATTAAAAACAACCTTATGACTGGACTATGGATGAGGTTTGTTGGTTTTCATATTTGGTTTTATGAATTCGATAAACCTCAATTAGAAAAGAATGCTGATATAGCTAAGAATACCCCAGATACATCAAAATCATCAGCTGAAAAACAACCAGAAGAATCTGAAAATGATGATGTTGAAGGTCTAACAGGTACACAACTAATTGCATTTTATGCTCGTCAAATTTATATACGATAACATTTGCATGTGTATTAACATAAAGCATAAATATATATATATATCTATATACATACATATGGATAACAAACACATACATAGACATCCCTATTTGAAGACACAGGTACATGTATCCATTGTAACATATATTTAACATTGAATAGATGCCTAAATTCCTATGAATATCAATAGTTGTTAATTTAAGTTCTATTTTCTTTTAACGATAAATTTTTATGAAAGAAGAATCAGGAGAAGGAGAAAAGAATCCAGATATAAAATCTCAAGGTGTTAAACATAAGCCAAGCCTTATAATGAATTTACTGCAATACTCCGATACAGCATTTCGTATAACTCCTTCTTCTGGCATTCAAAGTAATAACTGCCTTGAACTGAAATTTTCATTTTTGATCAATCGTTGCATAATTTACATTTTAGTTTTCAATTCTAATAGGAAACGATTATGGATTTTTTTTTTCAGTGCATATTTTGTTAAGAAACTGGGAAATTCGCTCATTAAGTTCTAATTTATCTACCAATGAGTTAATTTGGAAGAATATTGAATTGGCTTTTACTGCACACGAGCCAGATGCACTAGAAATTTTATATCCAAGTTGTTAGTACACATAAATCTAGTATTTTTATTTTTAAAACTAATAAGCTGTTTCCTATACATATACTGAATGTTTCATGTTTCCTATACATATACTGAATGTTGAATGTTTCCTATACACTTACTAAGCACATCATGTCTTATATATATACACACTAAGCGCTATATTTTCCCTATTGAGTGTCACATGTTTCTTACACACCTACTAAGCTTAGACGTATCTATACACAATTAAACATTTGCGTATACACTCTTTAATACCTACACACATAAGGTTTTGATATCTTTATAAATGGTATGTGATGCTTTCTGTATGTACAGCAAATAGCCCAGCTAAACAACTTAATTTAAGTTTGACAAAAGCAAGTTTAGAAGCATTCTCCAACCTAATTAAGTAAGTTTTCAATCATCATTTTTATATTGATTTTATCTTCCCAGCTTCAAAATGAAGTTATTTAATTACACACTTTGAACATTAGATTCTATGCTAGGAAACACATATGTGTGTAATTAACTTTTTCTCTCAGATTTTTTGACCTTTGGTTTACATTCTTGAAAGGATGTGCAACTCCACATCGTCAATTAGCTCCAGAATCAGTAAGAATAATATCTCAAGATATAGATTTATATATTTCGATTCATAAATAATTTTTCTTTAGGAATGCAAGAAATATGTAGAAAGTTGGAAACAACATATTAAATCCGTAAGTCATTATTAGAAATCATTTAAGAATATTATATAAACTCACAAAAACACATAGATATCTACATTTTTTGAAAAATTAGTATAGATTTAATGACTTTAAATATATATCTTAAGACAAATTGATCCCTTACACTCATAAATATTTTATATATATACCATATCTTAAATAGTGATAATATTGAAACAAAATATGATTCAATTTTTTCTATACATTATTTACAACATAAATTTTTGTTTAATATCACTATCCGCACATATTCTCTGCTTTAAAATCATGTTTTCAATATTCTTACGTTTATTTATTAGCCCGAAAATGAAGAACACAAAATTATAGTTGATGAATTTGAAAATAAATATCCGTTGAAAATAATTATTCGAATGAGACAGTTAGCTGAAGATGATCTTGGATGGAGAGATGTACGTACAAGAATTAAATAAAACACTTTTACCCTTTTTTTATTTTTCACAATTTATAACTCATTCATTCCTTGTTCAACCTTTTTATAACATACAATTTTTTTTTCTTTAATTTATTTTTCACATTTCCCATTATTTTCATAAAATTTAGGGTGTAACTACAGCTTTTATAGCTCAGAAATTTTATTCTGGTTTTTACTGTTTATTTTGTGGAGAAAATAAGATACTAGAAGAAGAAGAGCTTGATTTTGTCAATGAGGAAGATTCAACTTTATCAGAGAGTATATTTCCAGAACTTGCACATCAGAAAACACTCAAGAGTATATTTTGGTTTGCACAGGACTCATGTTTAACTATAAGAATTCCAAATTTACATCTAGAGATGATCCCTGGTTTAGATTATGGTAGCCATTTATATATGAGCAATAATAACATAAATTTCTCTAAGAAATCACAAGGTATAGTTTATAAACACATATACACACACATTTAAATTCATTATTTTTGTGTGTATCTATACCTTATACATATATATAATATATAAATCATATCAATTATCTGATCAATCCTCGAAAAATATGTATACATATATCAAGTATGATAAAAATAGAGGTTTTAGTAACTAAACTATATATATTTTTTTTACATATATGTATATACGTATATGTTTGTATATGTGCATGTTTGTATATGTTTATGTTTGTATATGTGCATGTTTGTATATGTTTATGTTTGTATATGTATATAAAATCATTTTTTTGCATATGTGTATCTAGATATGTTTTCGTATATGTGTGTATATAGGTATTTAGATATGTTGTTTATATAAAAATATAAAGTTAATATTATCATATAGCAATTTGAATGTAATATTATGGCTATAAACCTTTATTCTTTAACATTTGTGTATTTTTAGATTTGTTGTGTGAAGTTATTACACTGGATATGAGTTTTATTTACAAGCAAGATAAACTACATGATCTACATAACCTAAAATTAATTGAGATTATTGATTTACACATTCAATCTAGTCATATATTACTAAGGAAATCAAAACTAAATCATGTGTGCCAATTAAAATATTTTGAAGCTTCTGAAAATCAAACTGCTATACCCAAATTCCTACATCACACTGTACCTATACAAAGCCCACACACACACACCTTGTTGAAGCTGAATTTACCTTTTAAAATACCCAACGAAAAAAACTCCTCCATATATATCAAGCCTACAATCAGTATTTACCTCGATACATATTTGGTATGAAGTGAAATTTTCCATGTGTTTTTATCTATGTATTCACCTAATATTTACACATTTTCATTATACTCAATATATAAACAGTATCTAAAGAAAGATGTTAAGGTTAGATGTCCTAACATAGAAATCACCGTCAATGAATTAGTTGGATTACTCAAGACACTGCCAGTAATATATTCTATACCTGTTATTTACACAGTTTGTAAATTTAAATACAAAATTTAACTTTGAGAATGACATATGTATATAAATATATATACATATACATATACACACTTGTAACGTATCTATATACACACTGTAAATAAGCTATATATATATATATATATATATATGCTTATATCTATTAAGTGCGTGTGAATAAAAATCTATATAAATAATGTGTATATACATTATATTCATCATTATACGAGTAATCATATATATATATATAGTTTGTTGGTTTTTTTTTATATTTTTATTTTATAATAAACATTTTAATTACACTATTTATTTAGCTTAATTTCTGAAATTACACATTATATTAAATACTTTTAAACACTCTTCGATTCCTACTTATAGAGATCAAATGTCCTTATTGAAAATCATAACCTATTTGAGCTATCTACAAACAAACTTGTAAGTTTATATTTAAAATAGTATATTTATAATTATATAGGGTGTATTGATTGATTTAGAATATATTGACCTCAGACAGAATATCAATTAACATACTTGATATATATTTTGTTATATACTGAATCCATATAGATCAATATATACCATGGTGTATATACACCCCATTTATTTTTTTTCCCCCCAATTATACTTTTATACCTTACATACCTATACACACACCTCAAAACACACACACATACATACACACATACTAAAACCATTCACATACTAAATTCCCTACAAACTATAATACATAAAAACTAACACATACACACCCACACATTCCACATTTACACATTTATATAGTCATCCATAATAATTGAATATACACATTAAAAACAAATATATATATATATATTAATAATATATTTAGACACATGAGGCATTACAATTAGGCTTGAGTTTACCATCTAAAACAGATATAATTAAATTAAATGCTGATAGTATATTTCTAAGAATATTTGATTTTAGAGAAAGATGTGTGTGTGAGAAAGTAGTAGCAATTGATCGAAAAATATCAAAATTAAAACGAAAAATTACACCCACAATTACACCCACACACAAACCAACAAATCAACCTGATCGTAGGGTTGTTTTTTTAAAGGATATATCTGAGTTAGATGATTTATTTCAATCCCATAAACAAGCAGTAATAGAAGATGAAAACAACACAGATATAAACATACCATATAAGGATATACATTCACACACATCTCATAGTAGAAGGACTACCAATAAAGAATATAATTTTTCTAACTATTCTGTACTTGATGATAGTTATATTGAATATATAAACACATATATTGAGAGTAATTTCAATTCTTTAAAATCAAATAAATACCCACTTTGTATAGGTCATCAAATAGACATTAAAACCTTAAATATGGTATTTAAAATTATCTTATTTATAAGTATATTACGTACATACACACATATATCTATATATATATATACACACACACATATATATACATACATATATTCACACATATATCTATATATATATATGTATACTTGATATATACACATGTCTACACACATATATATATCTATATATATATAATCTTGATTTATATATACACACACACATATATATACATACATATATTCACACATATATCTATATATATATATATGTATACTTGATATATACACATATCTACACACACATATATATCTATATATATATAATCTTGATTCATATATACACACACACATATATATACATGCATATATTCACACACATATATATATATATATAT
>JADHZB010000270.1:0-15067 GCA_015657535.1 Nephromyces sp. MM_2019 | reverse complement strand
GCTTGAAGCATCATACACATGCTAGACTACACCGGTAAGCTTTGAAAGCTCACTACTGAATGTGGATGACATACTACTACGGACACATATATCCCCACACACAAGTAGAAAATGCACCGCTACCTAAAGTCACCCACACAAAGAAACCCCCATACATACACATACACAAAAGAGATACAGATACACACAAGAGAGATACAGACACACACCCATACACCCACTCCTCTCACGCACACACCTTCTCTTGCTCGCTATAGCAAGGTTTAAATTGCTCATCTCTTATTTCAGTATACATACTCTCCAACTTTTCCTTATTCACTGGGAGTTTCGCTCCAATCACCATATCGAGGAATCCGTTCTTATCCATGCCTCGTTTGACGTTTTTGTTGTGAATGTTGGTGTTTAAGATGATGAGGCTGTAAGCTATGATAAGAGCCTGCTCTGAAGTTAAGCCGCTTTCAGGGCAGTCCGCTACGTAACTGCAGCAAAAAGTAGAGGATGTGAGTGTACGTACACTGAGGGGGAGATACATAAGATGAGTATAGAAGAAAAACGAAGATAAAAGGGAATAACACACGCATGCTAGGGAGTCGATAGGATGATGGAAGATACAGAGGCAGATTCATTCACAAAAGCACACGCATACACACAGACTGAGATGCATACTGAAAGACTCCCTGGCTCACAAGCACACAAGACCCACAGGCTCACGCACAGATACAGATTCGTATCAACACACATATCAGCACACACTCATTTCCAACACACACAAAAAAAACAACAAATATAGACTCAAAGTCAGATACGCACATTGAATCAAATACACCAACCAACACCAACATACACACACACACACACACACCTCTTTGAGAAATGATCCATTATACGATATACTATCTGAGCTTCTCCTGGCAGGAAGAAGCGAGAGAGAAAGTATCTCAGAGCTCTATCAATCTCCATTCCAACAAAGCTCAGTAAACTACAGAAATGATAGAGAACTGCTACGTTGAAGTCTTTAGCATCTCCAATAAATTTCCCTATCATTCGTTTATCAAGCCTGAAGGGGGGCGTACACACACAGCGATATCCGCTAATTGGGGGAAGTTTGAAGGCAGGAGCAATAGAAGAATGAGGTGTACGTACAGCTCTTTTAAGATAGTGGGAAGCGTGGAATACACAAATATAGGGGAGAGAGGGACATTGTGTAGGTGATATTCGGAGGTGTACGTACACCTCTGTTATAACAGTAAGATGCTCGAAACACAAACACAGGAGAGAGATGCTGCAGGTGATATTTTGAAGTGTATATATAGTGGAGCAGATAGGCAGTTTGAGAGGAAAACGGAAAAAGAGTAGGATTGGGAGGCGCACACACAGCGGGGGTGGAAGGAATACAAACAGCACACAGCGAGGTTGGGAGGCATACACATAAGATAGTATGTCAGAGCAGACGACATCTAAATACATCCTTCTAAGGAAGAAGGCATACGCACACACAGTATGAAGGCGCTAGCCACACACACACATAAATCCCACTAATTTTTTAGACAAAAAACACATAGCTGCCCGTGCACACACACAAGCTGAAGCAGTCCTTCGCACATACATTACAAGAGAGAACACTTTCTCTGCACACTGCTACTTTAGCCTACCCTTCATTCATCACTAAGAAGGTCGCAACACTTATGGGGTCGTGGCTAACAATGCCATTTTTGATGAGAAAATCTAGTCCTTTCTTGCAGTCCTTATTAAAATTGATGATTCCCTGTACGCACACACACACACACATTAAACTCTCTTAAGGAAGCTGGAAAACACACACAACCTGCCTACGCAGCAATAGCAGAAAATCAAAAAGCACAGAGAGCCAATCGTTGCGATCTTAAGCAGAGCAAAAGGCACATACACACACACACAAAGACTCATGTATACCAACGCACACACACCAGGCTATACGTGAAGAAAGGCTCCTTCACATACACGTCTCCACACATGCACAGACATACACACAAACTCACACACAGACAAAATACACATCTCCATACACACACACCTCCACGTACTCATCTCAACGCACAACACCACCCACACACACCCTTTCACTTACAACATCTAGCTGGCTCTTCCAGCTAATCTCCTTCTTCAAAGCCTCAATGTTAACCACCCCAAAAGGCATATCAAGCGACTCAGAGGATGACATCATGAAGCCCCCCTTCGAAGACTCTGTAGCTCCTTCAAAGCTGGGCAAAAGAAGATCTTCAACGTGATCCCCCCCTCTGCTCATTGCTACTTCAGGTAGCTTCTCGTACCCCCCATTCCGAGGTGGTATGCGCACACCCCCCTGTAACCCTGTTTCCGGAAAATCCCCATTTCGAGGAGACGTATGCACACCGCCCCGCCCCGATTCTCCTTCCTGCAACTCACCACCCCCCCCATTTGACATATACGCCCCCCCACCAACCCCCAACCTCCTATCCTGCTTCCTTCCTTTCTTTCTCCCTCTATGCTTAATAGAGGAAGGGCTAACTTCAGCACTGCTCCGAGAACTTTGGATCAATACACTCCCCTCCCTCGAATGTGAACCCCCCTCCTTGGGGGGGGTTCTCTTAGGCTCATCAGCTATAATGCATGAACCAGGATCATCTGCAGGTATAATAACCACCCCGTCGCCACTTTCACAGAGGAAGGTAGGGGTGACCTTATAGCTGTCTCCTATAGCAAACATGCTAGAACTTTCCAAAGAAGATTTCTCTCCCAAACCCCCCTCAGCACTCACCCCCCTCCCAAACCCCCTAAAAAACTTATTTCCTACTCGATACTGAAGGGACTTTTTCGATATCAGCTGCTGGTAAGTACCTACTCCATCATCTTCATCCCACGCTAGCAGAGGAGCGTCAAGACGCATCTTTGGAGAGCTTTTACTCGCTGCAGTCGGCAGCTCTTCGTGTGTATTTGGAAGGAAGGAGGAGGGCGAAGGGCTGTCCAGGAGGGTGGGAAGTTGGTCGGTAAAAGTGGCAGTGCGCGTGTCGGGAGGGATTGGGGGGTGTGGGGTTGATGTGACGATTGAGGAGTGTGGAGTTGGTGTGGTGGTTGGGGGGTTTAGCGCTGATGTAGAGGCTAAGACACCTTCCGTTAGGGGGGTGATGGCTGAAATACCCTCCATTTTGGGGGTGATGTCTAACATACCCTCCGTGGTAGGGGTTTTGGAACTGCCCGCTACAACTAGTGGTTTTATCCATTCGGCAGGTGTGTAGGATTCCTTTTCTGTTGTGTATGCATCAACCTTAAACCCTCCCCTAGCAGCCGATATCCCAAAGCTTCTTTCTATTTTTCTTGTGGAAGAATCATCCCCCCCTAACACTCCAGACCTAGCCCCCGCGAGAGAGGCTTCGTGAGACCGAAAGGAAGTTTCTTCGATCGGGGCCTTATTGTAAGAGTGTGAGTTCAAGGGATAATTCTCCTTATCTCTGTCTGCTTTAGTGAGGAGGGGCACATGTCGCCTGTGTGTGTGCGTTAGATCTTCAGAGGAGCGCATGGGCATCTTCTTTCCATCGTAGAATCCCTCGGGAAGATGATCCTGGGGGAGCTCTTTGGTAGCAGATGGAAGGAACGCATTATCAAACTTCTTCGACACACTGGAAGGGTTTTTTCCCCCCTCACCCGTATCAGCACAGCTTTCCAACACATTTATAGAAGCACCCCCCCCTCTCTGCCCCTCAACACACCCACTATCTTCTTTAGAATCACCACTACTCACGAGGGGCTTCAAAGATCTCTCTCCAGCCTGAATCGCTATAGAATGCGGAGAAACTCCTTCTACCTGCCTCAAACCCTCTCTTTCCTGCATTTCTTCGTTCTTCTTCCTCTTCTCAGATGATGAAGAGGGAGAAGAAGAGGGAGAAGAAGAGGGAGAAGACGAAGCTGAAGCAGCAGAAGATGAAGAAGCAGACAAAAACCCAGAGAAAACCTCCACTGTCCTGCTTCTAAAGACCTCCTCTTCCTGTTTGCTCACCCCACTAACCTTCACACCCAGAGATTGGTGGTAGGGCATCATCTTCTCGTGGGGAGGGTGAACAGATACAATCGGGGGGGGAGCTCTAAGAGCTGCAGAAGAATCATACACACGCACCCCCATAGCATCTCTTGAGCTGCTATGTAGTCTTCCTTCCATTATACGAACTCCAGTGTCTCCCTTCTCTGTGTAAGTCCTAACCAACTCATCTCTATGAGAAGACCCCCTCTGGACATTACCTTCAAGAGATGAAGAGCCTTCAGAGAGCATAGCAAACAGTAAAGAAGATCGCCTAAGCCTCTTGTTTAGGTATTGACTGAGCTTGTGTGTGCCTGATGCCCAATCTTCCCTGATAATACGACGAACTTCCTGCTTTTGCTGAGGGCTATGAGGAGCTAGCAGATCAGAGATACTCCAACTATCTAACAGAGGCTTCACACCACCAGCAGACGGTGTAGCAGCGCACTCAATCATTCCCTCTTCTTCTTCTTCTTCATCGGTCGATATAGTGCGAACAAGAGGAGATTGTTCACACCAGCCTTGGCTCTTCCCGGTGAAGCTAACATCTACAGCTGTTTCAGTGGCAAAGGAATCGGCAGAAAGCACGGGGTTAGCCAGGGTTTCAGGCCCCTCTTTACCGTCTTGTGTGTGTGTGATAGCATGGTTGACACTCACACCCTTGAGGGTGGCATCTCCGCTACCAGTCACGAGGCCTAGCATAGCCTCCCAGAGGGGAACAAGGGAGGCATAGGTGTCGTCTGCAGCAAAGCTGGTGTGTGTCTCACGATCCCGCCCCCCCCTTCCCCCCCCCTGTGAATATCCCTCATTATAGTCTTGTGTGCGAGAAGAAAAGCCAGACGGGCCGTCAGGCAGTTCGACGAGGAGGTTAAAAGCTTCTTCGTCAAGCTTAAGGGTACTGTTTCGCATTCTTCTACCCTTTTGGGGGGGGGGTACATCAACCATCCCCACCTCTCTACAAACTGTAGGAGGAGGAGCAGAAGAGGAAAAAAGGCCGTCAGATGGCTTCAAAGTATTGTATATGTCTAGAGGGGGGTAGGGATCGTAGCCCTCCATACCACGGCCATCCAAAGAAGCCACAGAAGGCAAAGTAAGTGGGATATCTTCGGGGGGAGTAGAGAAAGGAATAAAACCGCTAGAATCATATGCTGTAGTGGAGGGGGTGAGCGTAGGGGAGGATACAGGGAAGGTGGGAAGGATTGGGGCAGCTAGAAGGTTGGAAGGCAGCATACTGTGTGCGACAAGCACAGCTTTCTCATTGAAGGAAGAGGACGTAGTGGTGATGGTGGTTGTGTGTTTATCCTTGCTGTAAGAGGATGAATCCCAGTAGGGCATAGAGTTAGAGTTCGCGTCATCAAGGTGTAGTGAAGGCTTGGGAACAGCTTCCACTTCTTCAGCTATGTACTCATCAACGCTCTGTGTATGTGTGGGGTAAGCTGAGACGCTCCCAGCATTATTCTGTTCCAGAGGGGCGTGGGGAAGGGTAGAAGAGCAGATTTCTCGACCATTTGATGACAGGCAGCTCTGCGATGAAGGCTGAGCAGTCCTCGTAGGCGGTGGGTTGGGGGGGGAGTGAGGAGATGAAGAGGAAGAAGAAGCAGTTAAAGACGAGGAAAAAGAGGAAGAAGCAGATGAGCAAGGTGCACTTGCAAGACTCTTGTTAGTATACAAGGAAGCTGATGATAAATCAAAGGACGATCTACGTGTTGAGAAAGATGATGTGGTAGAATAGGAAGAAAAGTTTGTATTACTGTTAACCGTAGATGATGCAGCTTTTGATGAAGATGATGCACTAAACGCATCAGTGGCTACAGTCCCAGGCAAAGTAGCAACAGAGCTCTTTATAAGGCTAGAAGGGGTGGGTGTGTGCTGGAAAGCACCAATCTCAGGTAACGAAGTATGCGATAGGGTGCTGCTTTGAGAGCAGGTTTTCTTCAAAGCTTTGCCTCCGTGTTTGCTACGCAGAGATGAGCCACTCCTAGTGACATCTCCTTGATTGGGATTTCCTTCTTCTTTCACAAATGTGCTAGCACCATTAGCCAGGCTTTTACGCGTAGTAGCCACTGCAGCAGAGGGTTTCACCTCCATTCTAGCCTCTGATTCGGAGGAATAAGTAGCCTTCCCGAGCAACACACCAGCCCTGGCCTGATCGCTGTGTGCGCTATCATCGGCCTGCTCGACGTCTTCACCTTTGCTTAGCGCTAAGACTCCATTACCAACTGTTTTCTTAGCATTCGAAGGCATCTTCAAGGGTAGCTTCATCGCAGCATACCCCCCTGCACTTTTAAGGTTAGCATCTCTGCTTGAAACATTCAGAGAGACAGAATGTAAGCAATTCGCATCTGAAGATCGATTAGACCTCTCAGGGTCACGAGGGGGTGTAGGAGCTACGCCGGTAGCAGTCGCGTCTGTCTTAGGCTGTGTGTGAGAAGATGTAGGGGCTGCACCCTTTTCATTCAGGTGTGTGTTGGGCCGTGTGCGAGGAGTACGGGCTGCACCCTTGTCATTCGGGTGTGTGTTGGGCGGTGTACGAGAAGGCGTAGCAACATGCTTGTTAGTTGTTTGTGTCTTGGGCAGTGTACGAGAAGGTGTCGCTACACCCTTCTGAGTCGTGAGTGTGCTGTGCGGCGCGCGAGAAGCAGTAGCTACATCGTTCTCAGTAGTGTATGAGCTGTACTCACCTCCAGTAGGTGTAGCTACACCCCCTCCTATCTGGCTGCTTTTGACAACACCTCGTGAAGGTGGCTTTAAAAATAGAACTGCTCCTTTCGCCTCTTTTATGTGTGTGCGTGCGGGCTTTTCATACTTCTGAGTGCTAGCTGTGGACGAAGCTGATGTTGAAAAGATTGCACTCTTCTCATAGTCTAAGTGTGTGGAAGCTTTCATAAGGAAAGTAGAAGATATCTCCGAGGAATCCCTACCCATTCCCTTCATCTTCCTTTTCTCCTTCTTCCTATTCTTCCTCTTCTTCTTCCTCGAGATAGAAGCCGACGTTAGTACTTCTATCAATGTTGCTATTAGAGCCTTCCTTTACACTCTGTGAAGATTTACCCTCCAATTCTTCCCTGCCGTTTCCACAGTAGGGAGTAGTTCCGAGCTCATGTGAGGCAGCATGAATTTATACCCGTGTGTGTGTGTGCACCCTAGCGAGCCTGCATGCGGAGGCAGCAGTTGAAGACATGCTACATAAAGTGGCGGGAGGGAGATAATACACACTAATATGAAATCGGGAGATTTAGGAATGGGAGAGTGCGTGCACACACATAAGCTATGAGAGCAGGTACAGATACACAAGCTCCTAGATTGGATAAATTTAAGAGAAGCTATAAGAATTGGTGCACACATACAAGCTATGGGCGTGGGTGTACACACACAAGCTGATTAGACAAATTTAAGAGGAGCTATGAGAATTGGTGCACCCACAAAAGCTGTGCGAGTAGATAAATGCACTGAAGCAGAAGCCATGAGGGTAGATGCACACGCACCAACTATAAATATAGATGCACACATACAAGCAGAAGTCACGAAAGTAGATGCACACATAGAAGCTATGAGAATGGATGCACAAACACACACGCACAGTACGAAACCACATGCACTCAATATGATAGAAGATTCACACACACACTACATCGTCACATATACATTAGAAAGGAAAATACGCACGCATCACAACGGTAAGCACACACACCGCGTGGACGCAAACACATGCCAAATAAAGCAAGATACAAAGACAGTCTACACACACAAAGAACACACACACCAAAAACTATAACACACCAAAAATCTACACACACCAAAAATCTACACACACCAAAAACCCGCAGGCGTACTCAAGATACTCTACTACACACAACAAAAAAATGCACACATACCAAAAATCACACAGATGTCAAAAAGAGGGACACACATCAAAAACTCAAACGCACATACCAAAAAACCGACACACACAAAAATCGCACACACTAAAAACCCACGCGCACACACGAAAAAAAACAAACACGTACTAAAAACGCACTCACACCAAAAACCCACGCACACATACGAAAAAAAACACACACTAAAAACACACACATACCAAAGACCCGCGAACACACACCAAAAAAAACACACACATCAAAAACCGGCAAGGATACATTACTTTCCATATAATTTTCATAGTTCCTTCTTCATCCTGCGCTTCTTCCACAACTTGCAAATGTCTTCCCAAAAAAGAAGCAAAAACTTCGTCAACAGAGGAAAACCGTAAGGCAGGTCCCAGAAGAGCGGGATATCTTGCTGCTGTTAGATGTGAGAGCGGAGCTCAGTGCGTGTGTGTGTGTGCAGTTACGTATGCGTATGCGTGTGTGCAGTTACGTGTGCGTATGCGTGTGTGCAGTTACGTGTGCGTATGCGTGTGTGCAGTTACGTGTGTGTGCGTATGTATGCAGTTACGTGTGTGTGCGTATGTATGCAGTTACGTGTGTGTGCGTATGTATGCAGTTACGTGTGTGTGCGTATGTATGCAGTTACGTGTGTGTGCGTATGTATGCAGTTATGTGTGTGTGCGTGTGCAGTTATGTGTGTGTGTGTGTATGTGTGTGCGTGTGTGTGCGTGTGTAAGTGTGTGTATGTATATGTGTGTGTATGTATGTGCCTGTGTATGTGCTAGTGTGCGTATATGCGTTTACCCGTGTATTTGTTTCCCCGAGTGTGTGTGTATGTGTTTACCCGAGCGTTTGTGTGCGTGTTACTTGCTCTGGATGCAGTGAAGCCCGGTATGTGTTCGGTTGTGTTCCTTTTTAAGGATATGCCATCTTTCTCAGTTTAGAGTATGGCGTACACACCGTATCACAGCACGCTTAAGCTGCAAATGCATAGTAAACTCGTTGCTAACGTAGTTAATTGGCAGTGTGTGTAACAGAGGAAGTGTGCGTGCACTTGGTGTACGTATGTGTGCGTGTGGGTGTGTGTGAGGGGGGAGGGGCTTATCTTCAAGTGACTGGGTAGGAAAGGACCGTGAATTCCTAGGAGTATCTAAGGGGGGAATCTTTGTGCGTCACGATAGATGCTATACTTAAGGGCGGTCTGTGTAACTGCTTGCCAGTGAATGGGGTGTACATGCACTGCTTTTAGGAGGAAGTGCTTATTTGTTTGTGTATGTGTGTGGGAGTTGGAACGTCCACGGTGCGTAGCACTACTACTCCGCGATAACCTTTCGAGGAATCTTGAATCTGCAGAAATGACGGAATCTCTGATGATGAACAAGAGGGTGTCTTTCTACTGTGTGAATCGGCAGCAGCTCACACACAAGTGAAGATGTAGATGAAGGTAGTTGAGTGGCATGGGAATATGCTAGAGGCAGTGAGGCTGTGATGTGCGTGTATGTGTTTGAGATGTAGATAACGTCTGGTGTGTGCACGTACAGTTGGGAGGGTGTTATCATCATGTGTGTGTGATCAGGAGGGTGATATGCGTTTGTGATTGGGAAGCTGATATCATTTGTGTCTGTGTGTGCATTATTAAGAGCGTTATATCATGTTTTATGTGTGTGCATGTCATTGGGAGGATGATAGCATCCTGGTTATAAGCCTTAACGTAAACATATGATGGCCTATTGTGTGTGTGTGTGTCAGGGCATCTACTAAAGCCCCATATCAGGAAACCAGTCAAGTGTGTGTGTGTAATAAAACACACACTACTACTCTATGCATCTATACAAGTAATCTGCACAAGCATATGCAGCAAGTTGGTTAAGACGCTTCTGCGTCTCATCCATAGCGTATATCTGCACACAAACTTTGACAGTAAAGCTTATACTGCATCCGATTGGTAATTCCGCATGCACACTTTATGAGTGTCTGTATTCAAACCATCAAATGCACACTCATACATACACTCATACACACATTAACACACACACTCATACACATACATATCACACATAATCACACGCACACTCACACACATACAGACACGCATCTATACACGATGCATATATAAACCTAGCCATGTTTATGTCTGCATATGCCGAAGAAAAACCAGTTTAAAGTGTAAATCTGCACACAAGCTGATACTAGCATTTAGATATGTAGATATATCGCTGATTATTTCACACACATAGAGGGAGGAACGCACACACAAAGCGACAAAAGCCCATACATCGAAAGAGAAACGAACCCACATAGAGAGAGAAACACACACACACTCAGAAACACACAAACACAGAAACACACTTACAGGGAAACACACTCACGTATATTGAGAAACACGTATGCATGAAAATACACACACACGCACACACACACAGACTAAAGGATGCTCATAACCGCTGGAAATTTGCCAAGGTTTACGCTGGGATACTACTGAGAGGTTTCTTTACTAGTAAACCTACAAAAGTGATATAAGCAAAAGCAAGAGGAAGAGATTTGAGAGCAAATTGCCTTGATTTTTATTGCTTGTAGCTGTTTTGCGCAAAGATGAAACAGTAAAACATTAAAAACTTTTTTCATAGTGAATTGCTTAAATGCTGTAGGGTTTGAAAATAGGTCGATAGTGTGTGCCAGGATTGTGTGTCAGGTTTGCGTGCGAGATGTTCGCTTTAACCTAGTGTGTGTGCGAGCTATGTGCATAGGCTGCTTGATTGGGGATGTGTGTGTGTGCAGACTGTTTGAGCGGGTATAGTGTGTGTGCGTAGACTGAGTGGGAAAAGTGTGCGTGGGAGATGTGTGATAGGGCCCTAGTGTGTGTGCAAGATACTTGCCCTGTAGTGTGTATGGATATACGTGCCTGTGTCCTAGTTTGTGTGCGAGTTCTCTGCATGGGTCTTGTGTGAGTTATCTGCGTAGGTATAGTATGCGCTGTGCCTAGTGTCTGCGTGGAGCTTGTGTATGCATGGACCTAGTGTGTGGGTGGTCATAGTATACCAGTCCCCGCTATGTAGGTGCATCCTCGGTATATGCAAGCCCCCCCTATCGTGCCCCTCCTGATTGCCAGCCCCCAATGTGGGTAAAAGAAACCCCCCCCCTTCAGCGTGTGTAAAGTATCTCCCCCAATGACCTGAGAGTGTAACCACCCACTGTATGTGCTGACTGCCCCTGTCTGTGAAAGCTCCCTAGGCGAATGCTGTTAGTGCGCACCAGCGAGTACGAAGGCATAACCGCATAAATACTGTGTGTGTGCGTGGGGTATGTGTGGGTGATATATGGAACTACTATAATCCTTTAGGTATTACTAAGCATAGCTTCACACTAGCACCTAGAGTATAACTTCTTAATGAATAATCCGAGGGTAGGAATCAGCATGGAGAATACTGCATCTAGCCTTTACACTAGGACATTATCTATTCATTAGATCTCACAGCATATAGGCATCCATTCTCCATATCCGCTACTTTACCCCTCTCTTCCTCAACCTGCTCATCAGCAGATTTGCACACACTAGCATAGAAAATTTCCAGCTTTCCCTGCAGTTTTATACTCTAGATGCAAGCTATCCGGTGATCAGCGTAATAAGCCTTTAAACCCGCAAACACACACACTTCTCCATGGTAGCATGTCTTCTTCTCTTAATTAGCTTGCAGTTTGAGTAATCCTGAAAAGTGGGTGTGCGGCATGTATTACTAATTTAATGTATACTTAAGCGGAAGGCCCCTCATTTTTTCATACATTTTTAAAGGTAGGAGCGATATGAGAATGGAAAAGGGATGCATGCATATGTGGGTGTGTCTGTGGGTGTGTCTGTGGGCGTGTCTGTGTATACGATGCGTGTGTATGTCTGATGCGTGGGGGCGTCTCCTTCTCCTAAAATGCCAAGGTTAGGCGCTTCATAGAACAGATAATATATACGCCCGTACGTACCTATAGTAAGTACAGTATGTAACATGGAGACTATATACACCTCTCAAGGGAGCTCCAATAAGATGAAATCCTTGTGCTTGACATGCAGCAGAGTAGCTACACGCACACACACACATGTTCCCAGGAAATTCCAAGTGGATCTACTCTTACCCTCAGATACTACCCAGTCATTGATTTATGGGCTTAGGCACGTATCTGTGCCTGATACGTAGATATCCGTGTGTGTGTGCACCTATATGCGCGTATGCTTCTGTGTGCATCTGAGTCTGTGTGCCAGTGTGTATGCAGGAGATTCCCATGATGCATCAGAGTATGCACGGCCCATTCCTCAAATGCCTTCAAATGTGTACGTGCAGAAGCTTTCACCGACTGTTGAGCGGATCTATGCCCTTATCTAGCTTCGCCATGCAGTGATATACTCAGCAGCACACACACTTTTGGCTTGATCGCTTGATATCTGTGCCGGTGGTTGGTAACTCTTAGTTGCTGCCTGAGCCACCAGAGAATAGATATGCCATCCTGTAGCATGTGAAAACCCACAAAAACTAGGTTAGCAGGTATTTCAAGTATCTGAAGGAGTTTTACATACACAGTTATTTTTCTGGCCGAGACACTGGAAGGTAAGAATGCGGTGTGCTGCTAACGTATACGAAATTGCTTAAAAGCCTTCATACCTTCACCAAGCTATCGTGCTACCTAGTGTAGTGTGTGCGTACAGTAATGCAATTACGTAAGCGTGTTTGTATGGTAGTAAAGGTTGTTTTATAGCCAGCAGCCTTGCTCTGTAATGCAAGTTCTTTATTGCTTTCTCCTAATATGCCACTTGGGAAAATCACACACACACAGGTTTTTGATACTCTGTTAGAAGACGGAGTATAGAACAACTTTCGCTAAGACATCCTGCAGGCAGCTTTTGCACGCGCTGACAGGAGAGTAACAGAGACAGGCGCACACGCAGACACAACACCCGCATATATACGCACATACACACACTAGCATCTCTCTAATTTCCATACAAGCTATAAATCGTCTGTACTATTAAATGATGAACTCTCTGCAAAGTGATGGTTCTTATAAGATGCAGTGCACACACAAGACATACTCCTCAATCTGAAGTAAACTTATTACTATAGGAAGAGACATTTACTTGTGCGAGTATATATACACTGTATATGATCCTATCTAATACCGATTAGATTGCGTGTGTATATACATCACAACTAACTCCCTTTAATGCTTATTAGACTGCGTGTATGTACACAAGTAATCCCCTTTAAAGCTGATTAGACTGTGCGTATATACACTGCAGATTGCTCTCTTGCAGATGATGAAGATGGAGTGGTAGCGTGGCTCTAGAAATCCCAGTGAAACACGAGGCCCAAAGGTTAATTTTGAGCAATTAAGGCGGAGAGAGTAGCAGCGAAGGTAGAAGCAGAGACTGCAAGTTTGAGCTTATGAGATAAGCAGCAGCATCTTGAGCGAAGCGTAGCACACGCAGCAAGGGAGATTTAATACTCACACACACAATAAAAGAGTCCTAACTCCCAAGGGTAGGGAATATTTGCACATACACAACTAGCATGCACAACGTGTGATGATAAAGGAAACAAGCAGCAAAGAATAAGCTTGTTGATGAGATAAAACTCCCTTCCTGACTACACGGCAATATATTAGGACTTCTCACTTTAGCACACAGTGCAAAAGCACCCAGAACACACACGGCAACATACATATATAAACACCAATATACCAGCACATGTATACAAGCATAAGCAAACCAATATACACGCTGAGACTTTCCAACTAGAAACAGCTCACTCATATAGACACACACAGCAGCACGCATCCAACATACGCATGCATTTATATATACATGCATAAATATAATGCACACATATATATACAACATATACATAAATATACGCATACCCTAAACACAGCCAAGACACTCGCCCGAACGCACTCCCTACACACGCAACACACCCAAGACCTTTCCTTCAACACACTACGCCGCACACACTGAACAAACTTCCCGCCTCTCCCCCCATCCCCCATTCCCGCCGACACAACCAATACACCCTCCTGTACTCCATCCCCCACTCCCCCCCCACTTCCTCCAACCCCAACATGGACTCCCCTGATGAAGGATCTTCCAAACGAAGTGTCCACTCCGACGGACCCCTAGATGAGATCCCCCCTCCAATCTTTGATCATGTACCCCCCACACTACAATCACCAGCTCAATCAAGCAGCCACAGTAGGACTTCCGCTCAACCACCATCATCACTCTCAGTCTCTCGGAGTAGCCAGGAACACACACACGCAGCACCTCTTCATAACCACACACGCAGTGTTAGCAACGAGCCTATCTTAGTAAAGAACTCCTATTCTACTAGGTTTGCAGATGATAATCCCTTGGGAACAAGCAACGAAGCTGCCCTTCGTAACCCTAGGTTACAGCTCTACCCTTGCTATGTATTGAAGCCCCCCTACTTATCAACTAGAAAGCTAGGCTACTACTCCTACAATCACCGTCGTTATAGAGACCCCCACATACTCACTAGGAGTTGCCCCCCCCTCCTCATCCACAACCCCTACAACTTACTTGCTACGGAGAGATTCGCTGCCTTACCAGCTGCTGAAGAAGCTATACAGGGGGGTAGCTACATCTTCCCACACACACACGCTGCACGTGTCGCACAGGGGGGTAGCTTCATCTATCCAAACACACAGGCGGGTGGTGGAAACCCACAAGCCCTCCTCAGAGGCAGCATTCGATCCTGGGCACAGACTGGGGGGCTTCATCGACCCCCACGTCAAGCAGAGGCTCAATCATCATCTATTCATCGCCTGAGCAGCACACACATTCCATCGGGGGGACATGGGCGAAAAGCTGGGTATTCTGCTGCCTGGAAGAATGAGGAAGGTGGCTACGGTGGAGCTGTAGCCTCATCTCCACGTAGCAACACCCTCATGGGTATCCCTACTCTTCATCAAAACCACTCATCCAACAGCACACACCACCAGAGCTCCACACACGATGCTAACACCTTTGACACAGGTCTCTATAGCAACACACTAGTTCGTAACGCTGAACTAGAAAGATGTGTGTTGCAGCAAGGCCATCACATCCAAGTCCTTGATGATAAGCTACGATGTATAGTCAATGAGTTAGAGAAGTCTCAAGATATTGCAGCCA
>JADHZB010000269.1:7055-19728 GCA_015657535.1 Nephromyces sp. MM_2019 | reverse complement strand
TATATATATATATATATATGTATGTGTTTGTGTATGTATATATTTTCAAAATATTAGGAAGAAGATTTTGATGAATTCCCTGAACCTACTGATGATGAATTAGATATGTTAGATTTAGCCGTGGGTGTTACAGAAACGTTCGTTAACTAAAACTCATGATTATACACATATATATATATATATATATATATACCTAATACATATATATGCACACATATATATATTCATATACACATCTACATTTACACACATGTTATGGTTTTGAAAATTGTGTTCAGGTCAAGGCTTGCATGTCAACTAACGCTTAAGAAGACGCATGATAGTAATTTAATATTTGAAATGTGTATACAAAGAATGATATATACATATGTATATTTATATATGTAATTAAACCTAAACAGTATAAAAATAAATTGTGTATTTGTATATTTGTTTGATTTTACTTGAAATGTATGTATGCTTATATAAGTATTCATTTTTCCTAACATTTTTTTATTTTCAGATATGACATTTCAACTCCCTGTGGAGACAATTAATCAACTTGAAATTTGATTTATCCCCTTGAAAAATTTTCTTTATAAGTTATAATTATTTTAACGAAATTGTAAATTAGTTATTTATTTACAAATCATACCAATTTCTTTTTATATATATACTTATATATAAGTTACACATAAAATTCTATCTCATGGTCTTTACTATTTCCACAAATATCAACACACACACATACCATAAAAATATTAACATATATTAGGACAATACACAAATATATATATATATATTCACCCAAATACTCTTGCACACACATCACATATCTAACTTCACATAAATTAATACATTATATCCCACGGCACCAAATACTCATTCTATATCCAATTACACTCGCACATTTATAATATATTCACATATACTTTAACCATTTACGCACATTAATTTATCAACACATAGTACATCCATATATACATACAAACCTATAATAGATCTATGTTTATCTACACATTACACATTAACTCAGATATATACCAAACGTAACACATTCACACATAAAGAAACACATAGACATTCAATATATACTGGTATATTAAATATTTATCAAAGTTTATTATATATATAAATACAATAAAGTCGATTTATTCACTCACTTAAAATTCTTCTAGATATTTAAACAACTCATAGTACATTTTTTTCCAAGATGTGTGTGTATATTATATTGGAATTTTGTAATAAAATTTTCTTAGAGGGAAAACTTAAGAAATTTTAATAAATAATTTGATTGAAAAATATACAAATATTTCACCTTTAAAATTTTGAATAGAAAATTCGCATCAGATATATTCATTTATTAAATAATTATATAATAAACTTTTCATCAAAATAAGCCTCAAAATACAATTATTACCGAATTTTATAAGCTATAGGTACAAAATCAACTAATTGAAAATAGTTTATTTATTTTCAATCTTTTTAAGAATTTAACACATTCATGTGTTGAATCTCTATAACCTTTTATATATATATATATATGTAGACAATAATGTAATATATATATTTGGTTATTATCAAGAACACTTATAAATTGTGTAATGCTAAAAACACACTGCACATTGACCATACATAACTTACAAATATTATTCTAATTATATATATATATATATATATATATATATAAAAGAAAAACTAAAAGACTCAAAACATACCAAAAGACTTTAAGCTAGAGATTTAAAAATTAAATATATTTCTAATAACAAGATATGTAAAGATATAAGATTTTTGTATTTCTAAAACTGGTATGTTATATATATCTATATAGCAACTATAGACTTAATTCTATATCAATATATATATATATATATACAACAGTATCTAAAATACGAATAAAGCTATATAAAGCTATAGTTCTAATAGAACTCTACTAATAAAGCTATTTTTATATGCCAACAGTTCACATATAATAATAAAACTATACTGAATATCTGTAGTGCAAATAACCCAAATTAAATTCTTATATATACAAACTTATGTTTAAGACCCTACAAATTAGATATACATAAGAAAACACCCAATATACATTATATATATTTAGGGAGGCCATTAAACCCAGAACTCTTTTGATGACTTTTAATCATTAATTAATGAATTAGAAGTAAAATGTGCTAAGACTGCATTTATAACTTATTACACACATTTTTATAAAAATTTAAATTGGTTTGATTTGAAAAAATTTTTTTGAAGACGGAATTCATGAAGGAAGCTGCAATTTATTTTGTCTTCAAACTAGGCTTGTCTTGATTTGGGTGTACTTACATTAAAATTTTATTGTCTTTGAAGTCTTCACTATTATTTCAAGTTATTTATATTTCTTCTGCTTTGAATGAATCAATCGTAAAGATTGTCAGTTTGAGCGTTAAGTTCAAAATATTGAGCTTTAAGGACTAAGTTTTTAGATTATTTATATATCATTTTTATTACTCTTACAAATCCCAATACCTTTCAATAGCAATGGGCCGATACAAGATAGAATTCACTAATAACTCACACTAATTGAAAGATGTGATTGTTTTTGGAGGACAGAAAAAAAATCCAATTGAATTATTCTTATTTGACGTAAATTCAAGATAATTTTCAGTGGCAAAAGTTAATTTGTTCTAAATTGCACCAAATTTTTGATTAAATGGCACCAAATTTTATTGGCAATTGATTTGTTCTAAATTGCACCAAAATTTGATTAAATGGCACCAAATTTTATTGGTAAAAATTGTATCCATTTGTTTTAGATAACACAATAGAGTCTGAGAAAGATAATTCCTGATTAACCTAAGGAATTCTTAACTGATTTCATTGACCAAAACTCCAAAGAGAATCACCTAAAAATTTCTGGAGATACTATGTATCCTGGAATCACCCTTAATATAGATAATAATAAGTCCTAGCTATAAAAAGTTAGAACAAAGATTCATTAATAAATCTCACAGGCTTTACTTGTGAAAGTGAATCGTAGTCCTGTGGACTATGATATAGTAAATAATGAAAATTCAATCAATTCTACAATATCAAGTTTATTATATTGATATATTGACCTAAGATATCATATTTACCCCTAAGGATCTATTAATCTGCAATTAATACTGGTAAAATAGCTAGATAAAAATAAAATTGTAACATTTTAAATTATCTAATTATTATCTAATTTTTGTCAGGATGAAAATTCAAGATGTTATGTAGCCCTATTGGTGAAAGGCTGAGAAATGATTTCTCAGACATAAAAGCATTTGCCTCGGGGAGTTTCGGCTCGGTTTATAAGGCTACCCACAAACTTGATGGAAATTCTTATGCTATAAAACAAATCCAGGTAACTACGAATTATTTTAAATGTCTGGCGCAAAGCTTACAAATGTTATTTTTGTATTAAAGTTTACTACAAATGATAAAAGATTTTCTAATGACGTCCAAAATTTTCTACAAGAAGTTAAGCTATTAAAAATATTGGATAACAATGAAAATATCGCTCGATACTATGGGAGTTGGTTAGAGTCAAAAAGAGAATCATCACAAGCTTGCCCTAAGTCATTTATAAATGTTAGTCTCAAGATAATTTTTATATTAATAGAGCTTTAAACTGCTTCACCTTAGCTAATTTTTATTGGCATGTTAAATTCAAATGAAAATAATAGGGAATTATAAAAAATTAAAAATTATTTTCAGAAAAGTCCAAGTTCATCATTTATATCTGAAAATTTTGCAATATCTCATCCTAGTGCTTCGCATATTATTTTTGCTGAACCTAGTGAAACAGACCAAAATTATGAGCAAGCAAGTGAAATAATTAGAGAAGATTTATCTGCAAATTTGAGCTCACCCTTTTCCTCACAATCATTTAATGGTTATCCAGAAATTAATGTTGTAAGTGATAATTTAAAATCGACAGTTGAAGATCAAGACAACACTATCGAAAATTTTAAAAAGTCTAGCAGCTGGGCCCTTCATGCAGTACATTCACGATATATAGTAAACTTGTTTATCCAAATGGAGTATTATCCAGATAATCTTGATGATTACATTCAATCCAGCTATGCTCCCGATCTACATTTCAATTTTATCACATTAAAAAGAATAGTAGATGGTCTTAATCATTTACACAAAAATGGCATCGTTCATCGAGATTTAAAACCGTCAAATATTTTCTTAGATGAAAACAAGTCCATAAAAATAGGAGATTTTGGTCTTGCCTTTCGACCATTACTAGCCAATAATAACTCTTTGAGCTCCATGCATGATAAATCTCATCTTAGGTGCCGAAATGAGGCGAGCCTCAAAGCTATTATGTCAAATCCTACGCTTGACTATGAATTAGATGATAAACAAGAAGCTCAAAGCCAAAATTATCCTTTATCCCATCCTAGGACAATAGACCCTAAATTTACAACTCAATTATCAAATTTAAAATCTCAGAGCAGTAAGGGTGTAAAATCTTGCATTTCAATTCACGATTTTGAAGACTTTACTGAGGGATTTGACCGTGTTGGTACAACTCTTTATGCAAGTCCAGAGCAATTAGTAGGAAAGCCTCAAACATCTAAGGTCGATATATGGTCCTTAGGTATTCTTTTAGTAGATTTATTTACCCGCTCAAGAACCATGATGGAGAGAATTGATGTGCTTTCCAAAGCCAGAGATGGTAAGTGCTTATTATTAGCACCATATTCAACAATTATTGTAAACTTACTACGATTTTTTAATATCAATAAAATTCACATTTTAGTGGTTGTAATTAAATACTAAATAGGTTATTCATTAAAATAATTTCAGGTATATTTCCAGAATGCATCGAAAGTTCCCAAGAAGTTAAGAAGTTTTTATCTAGCTTACTAGAAATTGAGCCAGCTAAGCGGCCAACATCGACTGAACTCGCTAAATTATTACCAGAATTAGAAGACTCATTTCATCAAATCACTTTAGACTATGAGTTTTTAAATCAAGCAGAGTCTGAGAACCTAAAGCTTAGTACCATATACAAAACCGAAGAAGATTCAGTAAAATATATTGAAAATAATTTTTGTACTAACCAGGACTTTTGCTACCTTAATGACATTCAAGGTTTTCTAAGCAGTATTGAAAATACTACAAATAAGAGTGAATTTTCTTTTCTAGCTAGGTCACTATCATTTCCAATAGAAGTTTTATCCGAAAAATGTCAATGGAAACAACGTTGGGTCACTATTGATGAAAACTTAAGACTAATCAAGATAATGAAACAGGAAAGCTCGAGCAAAGCAAAACACTTGAAACATGTGGGTGGAAACTTAGGTTACAAAGTAACATACATAACTATTACTTGTGAGGTAAATGACTCATTCCAAGATGAAAGAGACTTGACTGATACTAACAATTTAAATGGACCATTCCAGTTCATGGATTCAGAAGGAGCAACAATGACTGATATTGACCTAGGAACCAATTTGAATAAATCCTTGGATGAAAAAGAAATTGATAATGAACCAATAATGCCACTCTTGAGCAATCAAAAAACACTCTTAGCAAACTCTAGCATAAACTCCGAATTCGAGCCCAACACTTTATTAAATAAGCTTATTTTAAATACTGCCACAGAAAATTTGGATTGTGAAAAATCAGGATTGATAAAACGAAATTCAATTGTTTCATCAGCCTCAACATGTTTACCAAATTCCAATTTAGGCTCACCTAAATTTAGTGAATTTTCTCATGTCACACACAACACACCGACTTCATCAACGTTATGCCTTAATACATTTCTACACAACTCAAACAACAGGCTTACTTTTCATTTAGGGGACAGTCAAATCCAATCAGACTTAACATTTCGTCTTAGTGATAGTAATAACTGCTTGTATAACTCAAAGAATCAGATAATATGTCCAAATCAAGATTATACAACTTCTAAATTATTAAATTTCTTATCTAATTTAACCGAAATAGTACTCTAATCATTTGAGTACTAAGTCAATTTATTACCCCATCTTCTTCATCTACTACTTTTATATATTTTTAGCAAAAAGGGTGAGAAATTTGTAATACAATTTTAAATTGCTCTGGATAAACTTTTAATAGGTAAACATAGTCCGATTTGTTTCTAATGAAGTAATTATTTCTCAACACACCTCACAGGATCAGACATATACTAGCTAGAATTCTAAACTTAGGATTCTATAATACTCTGAGACCTTTTTAAAGGTTTTAATAGAGTTATGATATATCATTTTATGGGAATAAAATTAAGTCATGGATTCCTTTTGATTTTTGATCTAATAACTAACTAATTTTTTCAATTTTACTTTTTTATTATCTTTTCTATGTTATAAATTTGGGATTCTCATAATATCACAAAATGATAATTTTTTGTTGTCTTTAAAGCATGATGAACATTTTGAATTTTTTACAAAATTTCAAAAAAAAATAAATTTGAGTTTAGTAAGTAATCTGTTCTTACACATGGTGCTGTAGTCGTGTCATATATAGAGAATAAAAATAAATAAATTTTCAAAACATAAGGAATGATAAATTTGAAACAATTTAGCGTTGCTAATTAATCTTCTACTTAAGGTTGTCTTTGTAAGTTTATTTATTTCTAAAAAATATAAATACTAAGCTTACATAATTTTAAAATACGTTATATAACTCATTTATAAAACAAAACCAATTCATTGATTGTAACACCTAAACACATTTAGATTAAACTTTCATATGTTAATTTGGTTATATCACTCAAGAGAGATTAAGTACACTATACTCTGTGTTTATATATATATGTTATCTATTAGTATTTGTAGCTACTACTAAGATTTATCTTTGTTTGTGTATTTATAACATGGTAAAATCCTATCAAGATAAATTAAGTATTGTATATATAAATTTTATAATTTCCTGAAAGATATCTGTATATTTCTATAGTTATAAACATTTAATAAATCAACTAGAGAATAAATTTTAGCTCTCCAAACTCAATTTCTTAAGTTATAATTGAAAATAAGAATTTTCTAGCAAAAAATATGTTACTATTTTTATATACTTGTAATTCCATACGCTATTATAGACGCTATAAGTATACATTACTATACATGATTTTATATAGGATATTATATATGTTACTAGAAAATTATAATATGTATGTAGGTAAAATACAATAATTTGAGGTTTTTAATGTGTTTAATATGATTACTCTAAAACTTGTTCAGCTGAATATTATAGAAGTTTTATATCTCAAAACTAGTACTTTCAAAAAGCTATTATGTATATATATATATATATATATATATAAGTATTATATTATATTATATCAATCAGGTTTCTACTTGTAAATATATACATTGAGAAATTAGTAGAATTTCCATTAAGAAAAAAATTATTTGTAAAATACACACATGTATACTTATATAAATATATATATATATGGTTATATGTGTAATTAATTATAATCCTAAGCTCCTTCAATTCAATGAAATCAGTATATTTATTTTTAATTTAAAAATTTGTAAATTTAAATAACCTAATATTTTTTCGTTTAATTTTGATATTTCCACTTTGTTTAAAACATAAAAGACTATAATTTAGATTTCCATTATAAATTTACAACAAGTATTGAATGTATGACTGATGTCAATAAACTGGTGAGAAATAATAGATAAGAGGAATTATTTATAAAATATACACATTAAAAATGCATATATACATGTATATATAATTATTAACTTTTCAAGGTTTGGTTTTAGGGCTTAGTTATTTAGATATGATAAAAATTTTATATAAGGAAATCAACTTCTTGTGGTTTATTATAAAAATTAAGATTTGTGTATATTTATTTCTTTATATAAGTAAAATGATACACAAATCGATAATAAGTAATTTCAATTCAAAATCAAATAGAAATTAGTTATATACACATTTGATTTTATTTGTTAAGTTTACAAGTTATTTTTTATAATAAATATATGTGTATATAGGAAATAGATAAAATAATTAATGTTTAATGTTTCAAATTTATTATATACATATATATATTTTATATCCTTTAAATTCTATATATATGTATATAATAAATTTAAATTTACACATCAAGTATATGTTCAAATTAAATATACATGTTTAAATAAGGAAAAATATTCATATACTTTATATATTTATACCGAATATTACTCACAGAGATAAGCAATTTATTTGTAGTTAAATTATATATCTCTCAATGATATATATGAAGGCCCTAATTAGTTAGACTTAATTAATATGGGCCTCAATGATAAACACATATATAATACTCAATGCTAAATAAGTATACAAATACACAAACACACACACATATATCTACACAAGCACATATACACGCAAACACACATGTCCACAAATAAAAGTGTATCAACTCCTGTTATATATTCAACTTAACATAAGAGTGATCCAATCAAATTTTGTATAAACAATTTTTTAGTTTATAAATGTATGTTGATTTATAATCTTAAAATTATACACCAATGTTTCCTACAAACAAAAACTAAATTTCTATATATAAGAATTTATTATTCAAATACATCACAGCCTTTGATATTCATTTACTCATACCAATATATATATATATAATCTAATTCAAATGAATGACATATATACATTTTAAATATTGCAGATAAAGATAATCCATATCAAATTTTGTTGAATTTAACGATTGTGTAGCTTCAAACCAATCCAGAAAACTCATGAGTTAAAGTGAACACACACACACACACATACATACACAACAAAATTTCTCTAGTAGAAAGGATATTAAAAACACATTTATATAATCAAAACAACAAGCACAGATGTCAGGCAGTCTGGCACCACCAGGGGAACCTGGCTTTAACCGATATAACACCGAGTTGATGGGTGTGGGTAAACGCTTACAAAGACTTGACACACAAGCTGGGCAGAGGGGTGATCCTTGGCTAACAACAGAATTTAGGAGGGTCCCAGATGATATGGGTACAACACCCTCATGTTTCCCATGCTTCAGTAATAGTCAGTGCTATTCAAATCAATCAAAGAGTATGATACCAGATGGCCATAGTTGGGCATGGACAAAAGAAGGTAGGCTAAGGTTGTCCTGTGAGCAACCTATCGTACCTGTACCAATTGTACAAGAGATACAGAGAAGAGATCGTATCATAGAAGTACCACAAGTAGAAGTATTGGATGCGGTTCAACCTAAGATATATAATCAGGATGTTAAGCATCAAGTTGCACAGGCAAAAATAAATATACATAGAGAAGAGATAGAGATCCCACAACTTCGATATAAAGAGAAAGAAGTGATCGTACCACTTGTAACGGGTTACACACACAAGTTTGTACCAAAGTGGGAGATTCGTGAAGTTCCTAGGCCCGTTGTTAAGTATAGTGGTGAACAGAAAATCATAGAGATTGAAGTACCTCAGATCAAATTCGTTGATAAGATTATTGAGCGGGAAGTCGTTATTGACACTGTAGAAAAGAAAGTACCCAAAATAATAGAGATAGAAAACCCTATAGAAACAGTACAATATGTATGGAAACCTATTGAGAAGATTGTTCATATCGAAACAATAAAACCTAAATTTGATGTGAGCTTAGAATGCCCATCACCCTTACTTGTACCTTACCCTGTTAAACAAGTAAAGGAAATGCCATCTGTTATGGTTAGGAAACCAATTGGTAAATTAGAAGAGCTCCCCGTTGAAATCAGTGATATGCCACCAGGGACTATACGTGTACCTATGGAATATATTGATGAGTATAGTAAGTGTTCAAACACTACGAGTAGCTGTTGGCCTTCAAATTGTTTTAACTGTTGTGTGCCAAGACATAACATAATTGAAGAACATCCTATGCTCACTGTTCAAGATGTGCAGGGTTACTTTAATGAGGCAGACGCAGGTGAACAACAACAAGGACATAGTCTAGAAAGTTTTGATGAAAATGAACCTATGAGTGCTAGTGAAGATACTTCTGACAACCCACAACTTGAAGGATAATTGTGTGTAATGCGGGTTGGGGTGGAGTTGATAATATGTTGTGTTAGTGTGTAATAATGAGTTGAGAATGTAGGGAGATGTTGCAAGGGTAGCGAGGTGTTGAGGGTGTAAAGAATCAAAGAGCGTAACAAGTTAATATGTAACGCGTCAAAGAGTGTGAGTTAATGTATAGGGCGTCAAAGAGCGAAACACATTTAAATATGTAAATAGTTGGTGAGGGTGTGTGTGTATATGATCTGTAAAGAATGAAAACAAAAATAAGAAATGAAATGGGGCCGAAAGTATTGGATCAAAGAAGTTGAACAATTTCATCATATATTTATGATGCTCTTACGCACATTTCTTTTCAAGAGAGCATATCCATGAAATCAGGGTATCCAGAAAATATTTTTTGTTATTTAACACACCTATGTTCTCCAATCTTATAACAAATATATGATGGGAAAGATTATGTAATAACATAAACTTTTTTTGAATTATTATATATATAGGTTACCGATAGTATTAGATAACCCACCCAAACAATATATCTAGAGAGAAATTGTAGCTAAGTTGATTATTCAATTTTTCTTTTTCTTTTTTACGCATTTTTAAAACGCTTGAATTTTTGTTATAATAAAATTTACTTAATAATTCCTTATTTCCCTGAAATTTAAACACATCTTTGTAATTTTTCATTGAGAAATTATATTTATACCTATCCTTAATATCCATTATGATTTCAATTATGGCTTGATGATATGTGAGTGTGTCTGTGTGCGTGTATGTGTAATTATGTGTATGTGTCTGCATGCGTTATGTGTATACAGAAATATTACTAGATTAGAAGTGGCTCCTTGTGGATGTGTTTATTTTTGATTTGGTTTGTGTGTGTGTGACATATAAGTATACACAGGCTTCTTGGTTGGTAATGATTGGATACTATTTATTCGCGTGTGTGTGTGTTCATAAAAATATGTACACACATATCCCTTGATAATGAATGATCCACTGAGAATGTGACTTTGTATATAAATCTATAGATTAAAAAGAGTGTACACACATGCCCCTATACATAGCAGGAGAATTGTATAGCTTCTCAAATATGTGTACAAGATGTCAAATATTGAATTTGTAATGTAAACAATTGGGAGGGTTAAAATCAAGGATAATAAATATTTTAAATGTGTGTGCAGAAATAAAAAATTAAATATTGTCAACTGTGTAAGTTCTAAGTGTGTAAATCTTAGCTTAAATTTTATTATACAATAATATCCGATCAAAATAGCAATAGCATACAAACGAACGGAAATGTTTAATATTGTTAAGGTATACTTCCCACTATCTAACCCTTTAGTAGTAGACCGCACACACAATGTTAACATACAACATATGAATTTGTTTGTAAATTTTTTTGATATTGTGTGTGTAAATGTTGAATGTGATATCTATTCTTGTTTTACAGTGTATATAAGTTTTGTAAAATATGTGTAGGGTAGATTAGATGATGTTTATATGATTGGTAAAATATTTCTTGTGTGTATAAAAAAAATTCCAAAAATTAATAGATCTATATATGGGTATATGTATGAATACAGATCCACTTTTGGTGTGTGAATACACTCAAAAAAATCTATGATGATGTATTTTGTATATATCAAGTTTAACATTTGTGTGTGTATATAAGAAACAACACATAATGTGTGTGTACACAAACATACAAAACAAAACAACACAGGATGTATTTCCATACAAACAAAACAACACAACACAACACAAAACTATACAATAACACAGCACAACATAATATAACTATGTGTGCGTGTGTGTATGTATGTGTGTGTGTGTGTATGTATATATATGTATGTGTGTGTGTGTGTGTGTGTGTATGTGAATGTGTGATGTTTATTATGCTTTTTCAAGGCGAATTCTTGACCCAAATTTTGCATACAACTCAACTTTTAGTCGGCTCAATTCTTCATTAGTTTCCTCCATTTTTTTTTTTAAATTTTTAATTTTTTTGGAAGTCATTTCTTGTTGTGATTCAAGCTGTTCTATAATTTCATCTTGGCTACAATCTATATAGGATTGACCTAAAAATGTGTAAAACATATTTATATATATATGTGTGTGTGTGTATGTGTGTAAACAATATTTTTAGGTGTATAAGTTTCCAAACAACACACATTTATTATATATAAATACATTAAGTAACATAAATTGAATCAGTATAAACGATATCTGAGCGAATCATTTTCCAAGTCTTTTTCATATGAGTTTGAAATATACACATACACAAACATATATGTATCCACACACGCGCACATGGACCGACATACATATATATATATATATTCACACACACACACACACACACACACACACACACACACACACACACACACACACACACACACACACACACCAATCTTGTAAAGTAGATCATTATCATCAAAGAGGAGTGTAACCTCGTCTTCTGCATCATTTAATTTGGTTAATTCATTTTTCAAATTTGTAATTTTTTCTTCCAACAGTATATTGCGTTGAGTTAAACAACTAAATCGACAAATTTTGTTTTGATCTTCCTCCAAAATTTCAAAATCAAGTTGATCTATGGCTGAATTTGACATATTTGTTTGTGTGTGTGTGTGTGTGTCTACGTGTATGTGTGTGTGTGTAGGGGT